>MCFE01000353.1:0-88276 GCA_002104905.1 Basidiobolus meristosporus CBS 931.73 | reverse complement strand
ATAAGATCCTACTTAATATATCTATTTCTGTCTGATAAGGATCTGCTGATTCATTTGCTGACCAATGCTACTGATTTCATAGATAATACTGATATACTGATAACCTAAACATATACTAATTGATTTGACTAAAAAACTGATCTAACTTAAACATTCAAGCGGCAGATCATAACATTCTCCCCTTCTAAAGTTGAGAGGGTTCTCCTGAATCTCTTTTCTTGTGATACCAATATCTTGATGGTTCAGTATTATCAGCAAGTCTTGCATGCTTGAGTCTGTCCCTATGCACTAAGTCTTCCCGGATATTGCCTTGTTTGTCCACCAGTTGGTAAGTTGCAAATGGACATTCTCTGATGATCTTGAATGGTTCTGTCCATTGTGGCTCAAACTTCTTCCAAGTGTTGTTTCTTAGCAATACAAAGTTCCCAACTGTCAATGCTTCTGGTGCTATAGTCTTATCAAATCTCTGCTTCATCTTTTCTGCACTTTGAGATACTTTGGTCTGTGCCTCTTGACGTCTTTGTTCCAGTTGCTGGTGTCTACTTGGCTGACTAAGTTCATCTTCTAAGGCATCTGTAAGCTTGGGTTGTGTGACATCTCCTGGAATCCTTGGTTCACATCCATAAACTAAGTAAAATGGTGATTGCTGGGTGGTGTTGTGTACTCTGACTCTGCATGCAAAGAGTGCTTGGTCTATATACTCATCCCATCTACTGACAACTCCATTTGCATACTTGGTCAGCATTTTTACAAATAATCCATTAAACCGCTCAGTGACTCCATTAGTTCTGGGGTGATATGCCGAGGTTTTCAAGTGTCTGATCTGCTGCATTTCCAGGTAAGCCTCTAATGTCTTTGCCATAAAGTTTGCACCTCTATTGGATAAGATCTCCACAGGGCATCCAAACTTCATCAGGATCTCATGGTAAATGAAACTTGCAACTTCTTGTTCACTGGCTATTGGTACAGCTTTAGCAACTGGCCATTTAGTGATTTGGTAGAGTGTTTCATTCTGTACAACAAATTTGCCGGCTTCATCACGGATTATCTTCTTGATATCTTCATCTACCTCATTAGGAATGGCTTGGTCCTCTAAGTACTTTGGTAATAGGCTAGGCCAATCTGATTCATGCACCAAGTTGAGTTGTGCAACTTGATCTAATCTTGATAAGGCATCAGCTACCGTGTTGTTTTTTCCAGGACAGTAGACAATCTCCAGGTCAAATTGCTGAATGTATTCACTCCATCTTGTCATTCTTCTAGAGAGTACCTTCTGAGTAAATATATACCTGAGGGAGGCATGATCAGTCTTCACAGTGCATATGACTCCTTCAATATAGCATCTCCATGTCTTCAAACAGTGTATTATAGCAAGCATCTCCTTCTCATGGACTGGATAGTTTTGTTCTGCTGAGTTCAGTTTCTTAGATTCAAAGGCAACAGGGTAGTCCTTTCCCTTGTGTTCTTGGCTCAGCACTCAACCAACTGCATAATCTGAAGCATCTGTGCACAGAGTGAACTCTTTTCTGAAGTCTGGTATTCTTAGGCTTGGCAGCTTAGCAAGTTCATTCTTGAGCGTCTGGAGGGCAGTATCACAAGCTATGTCCCGCTTGTAGGTATTGTCTTTCTTGAGGATATCAGTTAAAGGGGCTGCAATACTTGCAAATGACTTGACAAATCTCCAATAATAGGAAACCATTCCAAGGAAGGATCTGAGTTCTGATATGCTATGGGGCTGCTTCAAATTCTTGATTACTTCCACCTTCTTGGGGTCTAAGGTTACTACTGTGCTAGTCACTATTTGTCCCAGATATTCTACGTGTTCCTTGAAGAATTCACACTTGGCTAGCTTGCCATATAGCTTGTTCTCTCTTAGTTTCTTCAAGACCTTTTCAATGTGCACCATGTGATCCTCTTCTGTCTTGCTGTATATCAATATGTCATCCAGGTAGATTATCACAAACTTGTCTAAGTACTCCTGAAAGACAGTCTGCATCAGCGTCATGAATGTTGCAGGGGCATTAGTGAGGCCAAAACTCATGACTAAGTACTTGTAATGTCCATATCTGGTCCTGAATGCTGTCTTGGGGATGTCTTCTGGTTTCACCCTAATCTGGTTGTATCCTGACATGAGGTCAATCTTGCTGAAAATAGTGGCTCCATTAAGTTGGTCTAAAAGCTCATCAATCCAAGGTATGGGGTACTTATTCTTGACGGTAACTGAGTTCAGGGCTCTGTAGTCAATGCACATCCTAAGTGTTCCATCCTTCTTTTTCACAAAAAGCACTGGTGCTTCCCAGGGTGACTTGCTGGGCCTGATGTATCCTTGCTCCAATAGCTGGTCAATTTGTCTCTTCATTTCCTCCAATTCTGATGGACTCATTCTGTAAGGTGTCTTGCTCACTGGAGGGCTATCTCCTGTGTCAATGGCATGATCCACATCTCTGACTGGTGGTAGGCTTACAAGCTCATCTGGGAACACGTCTGAATATTTCTTCAAGAGAGTCTGGACCTGCTGGGGTGCTGGGGTAGAGGAATCCTCCTGTAATACCGCCATGAGGAACATCTTGGTACCTTTTCTAAGTGCTCCACAGAACTGGGTCTTGCTAAGTTCACTTGTCTTACATATACTGGAATTGACCAAGTTGAAATCCAGCATGGCAGGTAATAGCTCATAGGTCTTATTGTCTTTTTGGATCTGAGTAGCATGGGTTCTCCAGTTGATTGATGGATTACAACAAAATAGCCAGGTTTTTCCAAGTACAAGGTCAAACTTGCAGTTCCCAAATATATAAGCATGTAGGTCTTCTTCAAAGTCATTGATCTTCATTCTTACTGGCTGGGTAATATGGTTGATTATGTGGGAGTTCCCATCAGCTGTGGAAACTGAAGTTGATTTGGTAGGTTCCAAGTTGTTTCCAGTTTTCAAAGCAAATTGCTCTGACATGTACTCATGCAATGCTCCTGAGTCAATCATGATCTTGGCAGGTACTCCATTGATTACTCCATTCAAGTACAATCACTTCCCTGAGTTTGAAGTCATTTGGGACAAGTACTCTTCTGTCATATGGAAGGTGAGTTCCAAGTCTTCTTCAAGCTCATCTTCCTCATTACTGTGTTCATGGGACTCAATATGGTTGAAGGTTCTTGTTGGCTGGTGTTCATTTCTTCTCTGAGGGCAGTACTTTGCAATATGTCCCTGCTGGTGGCAATTGAAGCAAAGTCCTCTCTTCTTGCATTCTTCTGAGGAGGGATTCTTCTGCATAGCATCTATTTCCATTGGTACTGCTTCTGATTGTCTTCTTTCATAATGATTATAGCCTTTCTGATTAGCCACTGTAGGCTTCCCAACTCCAAACATAGCTGAGTCATAGTCAATGGCAATCTTGATGGCTTCTTCAATAGTCTGAGGTCTTTGGTAATTGACTTCCTTGCAAGTTCTTTCTTTCAACCCATCAATAAAGAATTCAACTTGATCCAAGGGGTCCATTCTTTCAATTTGCCCAAGTAGACATCTATACTCATAGATGTATTCTTGCACCATTCCTTTCTGTCTGAGTGTCTTTAACTTCCTTCTTAGTAGTGTCTGCTGGTGTGGAGGTTCAAAAGCATCCTGAATTTCCAACACAAACTCATCCCAGGTAGAGATTGTAGAGCATCCCATCATAGTAGCTGACCTGATCTTGTTGTGGTACCACTATAAAGCTGCATCTGCCAGGTAAGAAGCTGCATAATGCAACTTGCTCTCTGGAGCAATTCCTTTAGCTTTAAAAGCTTCTTCAATCTGAAAGAGCCAAGTTCCCAGGTTTTCATTGACTCTGCCATGGTACTGGTTGACCTTCACACTAAAGTTGCTCTTGACAGGGCTTTGCTGGCTCTGAGCCATGGTAGTCATTCCTTGTTGCTGTTGGCTGAGGATCTGGAGTAGCTGTTGCTGTTGGGCCAGGATTTGCTGCATGGCATTCTTCCATTCTTGATTGTCCAACATCTTGAGGGTGGTTTCTTCGTTCTTCAGGAGGGAGGTTTCTGGTTATTGCTGCTACCAATGTTACAAGTCTTGGTATAAGAGTTGTAGAGGAATAGGGAGTTTAGCTAGTATTGTATTCACTAAAACTTGAACTGATTTTTATTGAGGTTCCAGCAGCTCCTTATATACATTTTGCCAGATCAATTGCTGACTAATTGTATTTCCTAATGTAGGTTGTGGCTGATGACTCATTTGATTGCATCATCATCACCCAATAAGATCCTACTTAATATATTTCTGTCTGATAAGGATCTGCTGATTCATTAGTTGACCAATGCTACTGATTTCATAAATAATATTGATATAATGATAACCTAAACATATACTAATTGATTTGACTAAAAAGCTGATCTAACTTAAACATTCAAGCGGCAGATCATAACAGCTAATGAGATAAAACTATTATTAACTTTGTCAATGCATGTTGGTTCTTTCAAATTAAACTCTGTTTCTATGAATGGCTTTTGTAGCCATAGAGCATTCAGCTTCAGTTATGGATAGGGACACAATTGGTTGTTTCCTACAATTCCAAGTAATAGCTGCACCACTGTAAAGAAATTCATACCCAGTGGTAGAGCGTTGGTCAATCAGATCCCCATCCCTATCAGAATATACTACAAACATCAAATGTTTTCCTATTTGATGCTCCAGAGTATTCAAGTAGCATATTTTTTGCACCCTGTAGATATCTGAATATCCACTTAGCTGCTGGAATTTGATCTGACCCATAATTCAGCATGAATTGACTGACTATTTCTACTGCTATGGAAATATCTGGTTATGTAGCCACCATCAAGTACATTAGGTTGCCAACCATTGATTGATAGGCATAGTTTTGGGCCATATTTGAGCCATTGGCACCTAAAACTGGCTAGGATTTGCTCAATTTAGAATTATTGTCCATAGGGGTAGCCACAGATTTGCAATTTCACATTTGGAAGCTTCTGAGAATGTCCCTGATGTACTTAGACTGATTGAGCACAATTATCTGCGCAGGTATGTGAAATTTGACTTCAATTAAAGATCTTTCATCTCCAATTTGCTGAAGAGATCTGATTTTGTTTTTTACGTGCCTCCTGGTCACTTGTAGCTTTTAGTAGGTTAACCACACAAAGAACTTGGATGATACACCTTTTTTGAGCCATTCCACATATATATTGTGATCTGCAGTGCTACAAAAGAACCCAATCTCCTCTGGCTATGTGTAAATCTTGTTATACCATGCGCTTGGGGCCTGCTTAAGCCCATACAACATTTTCCTAGGTCTATACAACTTTCAGAGGCTTTTTGGATCTGCAAGAGCTTTGAGCTGCTCCACAAAATTGTTTCATGTGAGTCCTCATTGAAAAAGGCTGTGTAGATGTCCATTTGGTTTAGATATATATTGTTTGAATCTGCCAGGGCTAGAACTGTCCTAATGAAGTTAAACTTGGCAACCAGAGCAAATATGTCCTTAGAGTCAAGTCCCTCAATCTGGAAATAGCCTTTAGCCACCAATCTAGCCTTGTACTTATAAATGGTACCATTTAAGGTTATCTTGATCTTGCAGACCCATCTGCACCCTATTGGCTTTCCCCCATTTGGCAGATCTACCAGTTTCCACATTTTTGTCTTGATCAGTGACTGGTACTCCTCCTGCATGGCTTGTTGCTACATAATAGTATCTAGAATTTGCATTGCATGTACCAGATTCTGAGGTTTGGCACATTTTGCAAAATAAGCTTCTAACTGATTAATGGATGTTTGCCACCAGGATCCAGGGGCATTTTTTATTCTGGTAGATCTCCTAAATGGGAAAATCTGCTCTGAAATGGAGCTGGTAGAATTATCATCTGCATCTGGCTGAATAAGATATTCAACTTCATCATTAGTGTTGATTGCATCATCAGGCAGCCTGCCAATGATTTCAGTAGCTTTCTGATCTAGATTCTCTACAAATACAAAATTGCTGCTCTTGATCAGCTTTCAAATGTTGTCATTATACACTCTACATTCTTTGGTATCATCAAAGTACCAAAGAAAGATATCTTCTCTACTCTCTGGTCCTGGCTTTGAGCTTTTTTGTCAGGGATGTGACATAAGACACCACAGCCAAAGATCCTGAGGTGTTGAAGGTCTGGTGTTTTGCCTGTATATGTCTCAAAGTGCAAAGAATTATATAGTGCGGTTGTTGGTATCTGTTTGTGATGTATACTGCAGTAGCAACAGATTTGGCCCAATACTTGTAGTCCACTCCCTTAGCTTGTAGCTTAGATCTTGGCATTCCTACTCTCATACTATTGTCACATTCTGCTACTCCATTTTACTATGGAGCATGAAGAACAGTGGTCTGTTAATGTATACCAGTGGATGAGCAGTATTTTGCAAACTCCTTGGAGCACTATTCCCCTCCATTGTCACTTAGAAGTACCTTCAAGTTACACCCAGTTTGTGCTTCTGATGTGTTCTTGAGGTGCTTAAACATATCTAAAGCCTGATTCTTTTTTCTGAGAAGGTACATGCATGTATTTCTTGCCTTGTCATCAACAAGCATCATAAAGTATCTATGGCCCCAAATCTGTCTGAATGTACAATAGCCAATTCTATGACAGTGTTCATGACTCCTGAGCTCCTGAACTGTTACTTAGCTTGTTTAACATCTGAACATTCCTAACAGACACTCAATATGATCAAATTTCAGTAATTTAGGCCTAAACAAGCTGATTCTTTACCAATTGGCTCATTATCTGTTCCTCAATGTGTCCTAGCCTTCTATACCACATCCCCCAGTTAGTTTCATCAGTTTGAGCAATATTGACATAATCTGGTACAATGAACATGCATTGCAACTTGTATATATCTTAATATCTGATTCCCGAAGCTGTTTTTTGTCCATTTTCACTCTATATTGAGCAGCTCAGCAAAGTAAAATCAAGTTTCAGTCCCAGCACAGTTGCTTTGCCTACTGAGAGTATGTTCTTAGCTTCTCCAGGTACAAAGAGTATTTCAGTCAGTTTTACTATTGTAGCCCCTGAGATCTCACTCATATTTAGTTGTATAGACCCATTGGTGGTGGCTTTCAGTGCAGAGTTGATGCCCAGACAAACCTTTCTTACAGGAAAAGTGTTTAGCTGGCTGAACTACTCCTTTATATCACAAATATGCTGTGATGCTCCAGAGTCAGTATACCATTCATTACTGTGGTTACTTGCACTCTATTGTATAGTTACAGATAGTTTTACATCAGTAGTTATATAGTTTGCCTGCTCCAGCTTCTATATTTAGTCTGTTTGTTTCTTCTTGCATTTGTTATGATCTGCCGCTTTAATGTTTAAGTTAGATTGGCTTTTAGTCAAATCATTTAGTGTATGTTTAGGTTATCAGTATATCAGTATTATCTATGGAATAAGTAGCATTATTCAGCAAATGAATCGCAGATCCTTATCAGACAGAAATAGATATATTAAGTAAGATCTTATTGGGTGATGATGATGCAATCAAATGAGTCATCAGCCACAACCTACATTAGGAAATACAATTAGTCAGCAATTGATCCGGCAAAATGTATATATGGAGCTGCTGGAACCTCAATAAAGATCAGTTCATGTTTGAGTAATTACAACACTATCTATTCTTTGACAACTCTTATAACAAGACTTGTAACATTGGTAGCAGCAATAACCAGAGACCTCCCTCCCAGAGAAAGAAGAAGCCTCCCTCAAGATGTCCAAAAATCATGAATGCAAGAATGCTATGCAGCAAATCCTGGCCCAAAAGCAACAGTTACTCCAAATCCTTAGCCAGCAACAACAAGGAATGACTACCATGGCCCTAAGCCAGCAAAACCCTGTCAAGAGCAACTTTAGTGGGAAAGTCAACTGATACCATGGTAGAGTCAATGAAAACCTGGGAACTGTT
Organism: Basidiobolus meristosporus CBS 931.73; assembly: GCA_002104905.1. Lineage (NCBI taxonomy): Eukaryota > Fungi > Basidiobolomycota > Basidiobolomycetes > Basidiobolales > Basidiobolaceae > Basidiobolus > Basidiobolus meristosporus. Next base: position 80,352 of record MCFE01000353.1, on the reverse strand, counting down.
GCAATTTAAGAAGTGATTTGGATAAAAGGAACTTATCAAGAAATAGTGCAAATAGTTGAACTGTTGCTTATTCATAAAGAAGCTCAGTGTTTATACCTTTGTAGAAGTAATACAGCTGTAACACTAAGTAGGGAGGGTTTCTCAATATTCAGGAGCATTCTGTAACAGTTTCAGGGTTAGTACATAATGTTTGGTAATAGTGCTAATCTATCCTGACTATAGGGAAATAATCATAAGATCATATATCTGGAGAAAGTGGCAAAGTTAAGGCAGTGAATGAGTCCCACAGTGACTAAGACTAGTCTAGAATTGCTAAGTAAACTTATAGCTGCTGAATGATACCAAATAGTCCAATATTTCAACACTCCCCCTCAACTAAATAATTTCTTAATCCCAATTTCTCTCAAGGATCTCAATCTGTGGCCTAGCTAGTGGTTTTGTCAATATGTCTGCCACCATTTTGTCAGTTGGGCAGTAAACTAACTCCACTTAGTTTTTTTTACAGCTTCCCTCACAGAGTGATGCTGTATATCAATGTGCTTAGTTCTGGCATGATTAGTAGGATTTCTGGCTAATGAGATGCAACTTTGATTATTCTTGTGAATACATGTTGGTTCATCTGAATTAAAACCTAAGTCTTTGAATAGTTTTTGTAGCCATATAGCCTCCTTAGTTGCTTGACATGCAGCCATATATTCAGCTTCAGTTGTAGATAGGGCTACAGTTGGTAATTTCTTGCAATTCCAAGTAATAGCTGCACCAGCATAAAGAAATACATAGCCTGTGGTAGAGCAACTGTCAATCAGATCCCTACCCCAATCTGAATCACTATAACCATCAAATTTTTGCCTATTAGCTGCTCCAGAGTATTCCAGTACCATACTTATGGTACCTTGTAGATATCTGAAAACCCGCTTAACTGCTGGAATTTGATCCGACCCATAATTCAGCATGAGTTGACTGACTATTCCAACTGCCGCTGCAATATCCGGACATGTAGACACCATCAGGTACATTAGGCTACCAACCATTGATTGATAGGGAAAGTTTTGGTCCATATATGAGCTGCTTTCATCTATAACTGACTGAGATTTGCTTAATTTCAGGTTATTGTCCAAAGGGGTTGCTGCAGGTTTGCAATGTTCCATTTTGAAGCATCTAAGAATGTCCCTGATGTACTTAGACTGATCAGCACAACTTTCTGCATAGGTATGTCAAGTTTGAACTCAATTCCAAGAAAATAGCTCAATTTTCCAAGATCTTTCATCTCAAACTTGCTGAAGAGATCTGATTTTGTCTGTTTAAGTACCTCTTGGTCACTAGTAGCTATAATTAGGTTGTCCACATAGAGAACTAGGATGCTCACACCCTTTTTGAGCTGCTTCACATATATACTGTGACCGGCAGTGCTATGAGAGAACAAAACTTCCTCTAGATATGTGTCAATCTTGTTGTACCATGCTCTGGGTGCCTGCTTAAGCCCATGCAACAGTTTTCTTAGTTTGCACACCTTATGCAGGCCTTTTGGATTGGTAAAACCTTCTGGTTGCTCCATATATATAGTTTCTTGCAAATCCCCATTTAGAAAGGCTGTTTTGATATCCATTTGGTGTAGATCTAGACTGTGTACAGCTGCCAGGGCTAGAACAGTCCTAATAGAGTTATACTTGGCAACTGGAGCAAATGTTTTCTTGAAGTCTAGTCCTTGGATCTGGAAATAGCCTTTAGCTACCAATCTAGCCTTGTACTTATTAACAGCACCAGTTGAGGTTATCTTGATCTTGTAGACCCATCTGCATCCTATTGGCTTTCTTCCATTTGGTAAACCTACCAGTTCTCACACTTTTGCCTTGATCAGTGATTGGTACTCCTCATGCATGGCTTGTTGCCACTTAGTAGCATCTGGACTTTGCATTGCCTGTTCCAGATTCTGAGGTTTGGCACATAAGGCAAGATAAGCGTCTTCATGACCATTGGCTGTCTGCCACCAGGATCCATGGGCATTTCTTATTCTGGTAATTCTCCTAACTGGGATAATATGTTCTGATGTGGAACTGGTGGAAGTATCTTCCATATCTGGCTGGATTTGGTACATATCTTCTTCATTAGTGTTGATTGCATCATCAGGTAGCTGGCCAATGATTTCTGTGGCTTTCTGATCTGAATTCTCCTCAAATACAATGTCCCGGCTCTTGATCAGCTTCTGAATTTTGCCATTATACACTCTACACCCTTTAGTATCTTCACAATACCCAAGAAAGATCCCTTTCCTACTCTATGGTTCCAACTTTGAGCGTTTTTTGTCAGGGATGTGATAAAAAACATCACTGCCAAAGATCCTGAGGTGCTGGAGATCTGGTTTTTTGCTTGTATATGCTTCAAAGGGTGAAGAATCACGTAGTGCTGTTGTTGGGCATCTGTTCCTAATGTATACAGTGGTAGCAACAGATCCAGCCCAAATCTTGTAGTCCATTCCCTGATCAGGAAGCATAGATCTTCCCATCTCTACAATTGTTCTATTTGCATGATCTGCTACTCCATTTTGCTGTGGAGTATGAGGAACAGTGGTCTGTTGAGGAATACCAGTAGATGTGCAGTATTTTGCAAGCTCTTTTGAGCAGTATTTCACTCCATTGTCACTTTGAGGTATCTTCAAGTTACACCCAGTTTGTGCTTCTGATTTGTTCTTGAAGTGCTTAAACATATCTAAAGCCTCATTCTTTGTTTTGAGGAAGTACACCCATGTGTATCTTGTCTTGTCATCAATAAACATCATAAAGTATCTCTTGGCTCCAAAGGACAGTGTTCTCATGGGGCCACATATGTCTGAGTGTACAATAGCCAGTATTTTGGTGGTATTGATGCCCCCTGAGCTATTGAAACATTGTCTAGCTTGTTTGCCATATGAACATCCCTTATAGACATTCAATTTGATCAGAATTGTATAATTTAGGCCCAAAACTAGTTGATTTTTCACCAATTGGCTCATTTTCTGCTCCCCTATGTATCCTAGCCTCTTATGCCATGTCTCCCAGCTGGTTTCATCAGTTTCAGCAATGTTGACATGCTCAGGTACAATGATCTTTCATTGTAACTTGTATATATTGTGATCTCTGATTCCCAAAGATAATTTTTGTCCATTTTGACTCAAGATTGAGCAGCTCAGCTTAGTAAAAACAAATTTCAGTCCCTAAGTAGTTGCTTTACCGACTGAGAGTAGGTTCTTAGCAACTCCAGGTACTTAGAGTACGTCAGTCAGTTTTGCTGTTGTTGCCCCTGAGTTATCACTCATATTTAGTTGTATTGGCCCACTGGCGGTAGCTTCCAATGCCAAGTTATCTCCCAGATAAACCTTTCTTACGGGAATAGTCTTTAGGTTGCTGAACCAATCACCACAAATATGCTGTGATGCTCCAGAGTCAATATACCATTCATTACTTTGGTTACTTGCACTCTCTTGTACTGTTACAAATAACTGTTCATCAGTAGTTATATGGTTTGCCTGCTCTAGTTTCTGTTTTTTTTCTGCTTGTTACTTCTTGAATTCTCTTGCCCAGTGTCCTGGCTTTTTACAGTAGTTACAGCAGCCAGGTTTTCTTTGGTCTTGTTGCTTTCCATTCTTTTCTGTGTGCCTTTCTGAACTGAATAAAGCATTATTGTCAATTTTCTCTGCTTGATCATTACATCTGAGTTCTTCATAGAGAAGTCTTCCTTTGACATAGTCTAAAGTCAAGTTGTCTTCTCTGCTTTCAAAAGAAGGTATGAGTGGCTCATACTTGTCTGGTAGGCTGCAAAGCAGACAGAGTATCTTTTCTTCATCATCTACACCAGCATTAACACTGTAAAGTTCTTCTGCAAGTGTCTCCATTCTGGTAATGAGTTGTAGCATGTCATCTTCTGGCTTCTTCTTCATGTTGAAGAACTTTTGCGTCAAATAATGCTTGCTTGATACTGACCTTGCTCCAAAGATCTTCTCTAAGAATACCCATGCTGCTTTGGCAGTATTTGAGTCATGGATCTTTCCAATGAAGGAGTCTTGCACAATGATGCATATGGCATTAAAGGCCTTTCTCTCCTTCTCTTGAAACTTCTCCACATCTTCTGCTGTTCCTTTGGGCTCAACTTCCTTTCCTGTTACTATGTTCCAAAGCTTTCTTTCCTCAAGGTGGATCTGCATCTTGATTCTCCAAAGTCTGTAGTTCTTCCCATCAAACCTCTCCTTTACTGGGAAGATGTTGATATTGCTCTGTTTGCTGGTAGAAGTCATATTTGGAATAGAATAAGGCAATCAGGGCTCATAACCTGTTGCAATTTAAGAAGTGATTTGGATGTAAGGAACTTATCAAGAAATAGTGATAATAGCAGAACTATTGTTTATTCATAAAGAAGCTCAGTATTTATACCTTTGTAGAAGAAGGAAAGATATTTTTATTGTTCTGTTTGCTGGTAGTGCTCAACTTTAGAATAGAATAAGGCAATTGAGGCTCATAACCAGTTGTAATTTAAGAAGTGATTTGAATATAAGGAACCTATCAGGAAATAGTGCAAATAGTTGAACTGTTGTTTATTCATAAAGCAGCTCAGTATTTATACCTTTGTAGAAGTAATACAGCTGTAACACTAAGTAGGGAGGGTTTCTCAATGTTCAGGAGCATTCTGTGACAGTTTCAGGGTTAGTACATAATGTTTGGTAATAGTGCTAATCTGATCCTGACTATAGGGAAATAATCATAAGATCATATATCTGGAGAAAGTGGCAAAGTTAAGGCAGTAAATGAGTCCTACAGTGACTAAGACTAGTCTAGAACTGCTAAGTAAATTTTTAGCTGCTGAATGATACCAAATAGTCCAATATTTCAACAGGAACTTGGCTCTTTCAGATTGAAGAAGCTTTCAAGGCTGAGGGAATTACTCCAGAAAGCAAGCTACATTATGCAGCCTCTTACCTGGCAGATGCTGCTCTACAGTGGTATCACAACAATATCAGGTCATCCACCATGATGAGATGCTCTACAATCTATACCTGGGATGAGTTTGTGTTGGAAATTCAGGATGCCTTCAAACCCTCACACCAAAAGACACTACTAAGAAGAAAGCTAAAGACACTCAGACAGAAAGGAACGGTCCAAGAGTACATCTCAGAATATAGGTGTCTACTAGGACAAATTGAAAGAATGGACCTTCTGGATCAAGTAGAATACTTTATTGTATTACTTGGCCAGTAAGAATGAAGATCAATGACTATGGCGAAGACCTACAGGCCTATATATTTGGAACTGTAAGTTTGACCATGTACAGGGAAAAGGCTGACTATTTTATTGTATTGAATCAATCAACCAGAGAACCCATGCTACTCAGATACGGAAAGACAACAGGACCTACAAGCTATTACCTGCCAGACTGGATTTAACTTGGTCAATTCCAGTGTGTGTGAATCAAGTGCACTTAGCAAGACACAGTTCTGTGGAACACTAAGAAAAGGCACCCAGATGTTCCTCATGGCAGTATTACAGGAGGATTCCTCTACACCAGTACCCCAGAAGGTCCAGACTCTTTTGAAGGAATACTCAGACATATTTCCAGATGGACTTGTAAGCCTACCACCAGTCAGAGATGTAGATCATGCCATTGACACAGGATATAGCCCCCCAGTGAGTAAGACACCTTACAGAATGAGTCCATTGATGTCAGAAGAGATGAAGAGACAAATAGATCAGTTATAGGAGAAAGGATATATCAGACCCAGCAAGTCACCTTGGGAGCACCAGTGCTTTTTGTGAACAAGAAGGATGGAACTCTTAGAATGTTTATTGACTACAGAGCCCGCAACTCAGTTACCGTGAAGAATATGTACCCCATACCATGGATTGATGAGCTTTTGGACCAACTCAATGGATCTACTATATTCATCAAGATTGACCTCATGTCAAGATACAACCAGATTAGGGTGAAGCCAGAAGACATCTCTAAGACAGCATTCAGTACCAGATATGGACATTACAAGTACTTAGTCATGAGTTTTGGCCTCACCAATGCCTCTGCAACATTCATGACACTGATGCAGACCGTCTTCCAGGAGTACTTAGACAAGTTTGAGATAATATACCTGGATGACATATTGATATACAGCAAGACAGAAGAGGATCACGTGGTGCACATTGAAAAGGTCTTGAAGAAGCTACAAGAGAGCAAGCTTTATTGCAAGATAGCCAAGTGCAAATTCTTCAAGGAACATGTTGAATATCTGGGACACATAGTGACTAGCACAGGAGTGACCTTAGACCCTAAGAAGGTTGAAGTTATCAAGAACCTGAAGCAGCCCCATAGCATATCAGAACTCAGATCATTCCTTGGAATGTTTTCCTATTATTAGAGATTTGTCAAGTCCTATGCAAGTATTGCAGCCCCTTTAACTGATATCCTCAAGAAAGACAACACCTAAAAGTGGGACATAGCTTGTGAGACTGCCTTTCAGATGCTCAAAAATGCACTTGCTAAACTACCAAGCTAAGAATACCTGGCTTCAGAAAAGAGTTTACTCTGTGCACGGATGCTTCAGATTATGCAATTGGTGGAGTGTTGAGTCAGGAACTTGAGGGAAAGGACTACCCTGTTGCCTTTGAATCCAAGAAACTGAACTCAGCAGAACAAAACTATCTGGTGCATGAGAAGGAGATGCTTGCCATAATACACTGCTTGAAGACATGGAGATGCTATACTGAAGGAGTCAAATACACTGTGAAGACTAATCATGCCTCCCTCAAGTATATATTTACTCAGAAAGTACTCTCTAGAAGAATAACAAGATGGAGTGAATACATTCAACAATTTGACTTAGAGATTGTCTACTGCCCTGGAAAATATGACACGGTTGCTGATGCCTTATCAAGATTAGAACAAGTTACACAACTCAACTTGGTGTTTGAATCAGATTGGCCTAGCCTATTACCAAAGTACTTGGAGGACCAAGCCAATCCAAACAAGGTGGATGAAGATATCAAGAAGATAATCCAGGATGAAGCCAGCAAGTTTTTAGTACAGGATGAAATACTCTACCAAATTGTTGATGGAAGCCCTGTTGCCTATTGCCCCTATGTTTCTTGCCTGGATTTAATACATATGCCACACAATGGATATGAACATCTGGGAATTGAAGGAACCTACAGCCATGTGAAAGCCAGAGCATGGTGGCCCAGAATGAAACAAGACACTGAGAAGCTAGTGAACACATACCCAAATTGCCAAATCAACCAAGGCCAACCACAGAGAATTGCTGAACTTTTTCCCTTGGCGCCTGTAAGACCATTTGAAAGATGAGGAATTGACTTTATTGGAAGACTGCCAACTACCAGGAAATGCAACTGTTGGATCCTAATAGCAATTGACCATGCCACCAAATGGCCAGTTGCTAAAGCTGTACCTATAGCCAGTGAGCAAGAAGTTGCAAATTTCATCCACCATGAGATCCCTATGAAATTTGGATGCCCTGTAGAGATTCTATCCCATAGAGGTGCAAACTTTATGGCAAAGACATTGGATGCTTACCTGGAAATGCAGCAGATCAAACACTTGAAAATCTTGGCATATCACCCCAGAACTAATGGAATCACTGAACGGTTTAATGGATTATTTGGAAAAATGCTGACCAAGTATGCAAATGGAGTTTTCAGTAGATGGGATGAGTGTATAGACCAGGCACTCTTTGCATGCAGAGTCAGAGTACACAATACCACCCAGCAATTGTCATTTTACTTGGTGTATGGATATGAACCTAGGATTCCAGGATATCTCACACAACCAAAGCTCACAGACACCTTAGAAGATGAGCTCAGTAAGTCAGGTAGACACCAGCTACTGGAACAAAGACCTCAAGAGGCACAGACCAAAGTATCTCAAAGTGCAGAAAAGATGAAGCAGAGATTTGATAAGACTATAGCACCAGAAGCATGGACAGTTGGGAACTTTGTATTGCTAAGAAACAACACTTGGAAGAAGTTTGAGCTACAATAGACAGGACCATTCAAGATCATCAGAGAATGTTCATTTGCAACTTACCAACTAGTGGACAAACAAGGCAATATCTGGGAAGACTGAGTGCATAGGGACAGACTCAAGCTTGTAAGACTTGCTGATAATAGTGTACCATCAAGATATTGGTATCACAAGAAAAAAGATTCAGGAAAACCCTCTCAGCTTTAGTAGGGGAGAATGTTATGATCTGCTGCTTAAATGTCTAAGTTAGATCAGTTTTTAATCAAGTCAATTAGTATATGCTTAGGTTATTAGTATATTAGTATTATCTATGAAATCAGTAGCATTAGTCACCAAATGAATCAGCAGATCCTTCTCAGACAGAAATAGATATATTAAGTAGGATCTTATTTGGTGATGATGATGCAATTGAATGAGTCACCAGCCACAACCTATATTAGGAAATACAATTAGTCAGCAATTGATCTGGCAAAATGTATATAAGGAGCTGCTGGAACCTCAATAAAGATCAGTTCAAGTTTTAGTGAATACAATACTAGCTAAACTCCCTATTCCTCTACAACTCTTATACCAAGACTTGTAACACATTTACAAGCCCAGTGTACTGGCTTCTTACAGTAGGTACAGCAAACAGGTTTTCTTTGGTTTTGTGGCTTTCCCTTCTTTTCTGTGTGCCTTTCTGAGCTGAATACAGCATTGTCATCAATTTTATCTGCTTGATCATTGCATCTTGGCTCTTCATGCAAAAGTCTTCCATTGACATAGTCTAAAGTCAAATTGTCTTCTCTGCTTTTAAAAGTAAGTATGAGTGGCTCATACTTGTCTGGTAGGCTGCAGAGCAGACAGAGTATCTTTTCTTCATCATCTACACCAGCATTGATATTGTAAAGTTCTTCTGTAAGTGTCTCCATTCTGGTAATGAGTTGTAACATATCATCATCTGGCTTCTTCCTCATGTTGAAGAACTACTATCTTAAATAAAGCTTGCTTGATACTGACTTTGTGCTAAAGATCTTCTCTAAGGACTCCCATACTGCTTTGGCAGTGTTTCAGGCATGGCTTTGTCCAATGAGAGAATCCTGCAAATTGATATATACAGCATTAAAGGCCTTTCTCTGCTTCTCTTGAAACTTCCCTACTTCTTCTACCTGTTCCTTTGGGCTTAACATCTTTTCCTGTTACTGAATTGCAAAGCTTTCTTTCCTCAAGGTGGATCTGCATCTGGATTCTCCAAAGTCTGTAGTTCTACTCATCAAACCTCTCCTTTACAGGAAAGATGCTTTTATTGTTCTGTTTGCTGGTAGTGCTCATCTTTAGAATAGATTAAGGTGATTGAGGCTTATAACCAGTTGCAATTTAAGAAGTGATTTGAATATAAGGAACCTATCAAGAAATAGAGCAAATAGTTGAACAGTTGTTTATTCATAATGAGGCTCAGTATTAGTACCTTTATAGAAGTAATGCAGCTGTGACACTAAGTAAGGAGGGTTTCTCCTCACTCAGGAGCATTCTGTAACAGTTTCAAGATCAGTACATAATAGACTTGCTCCTTTGAATAGTGTCACATTGTGCCATGAGTGCCAAATGATTCCATTGTGTGCCAAGGAGGCCAAGTGAGCCTACACTTGACCACAGGGTGTGAAACATAGCTCTGCATCTTCATGCAGAGCCATCCCTGTGTTTCACCCATTGTGCTGGAGAAAATCCATTTTTTGAACTTTTTTTTAGATCAATGTTGTGCAGGATGTGTAAGTGCACAAAAGGATTGAAGACATGCATCTGGTACTCAACACCCATGGCACTCTGAATCTAGCTCCTCTGGCTTGTATCATGTCACAAAAATGCATGGTACTATCTTGGTCCACTGGTACTATCAGGCACTATATTTAAGTATTAACCCCAAAGTAAAAACTATATAAAGCATTTACAGTGGCTTTGGAACACTACTTGAATAAGTACACATCCAATTCATCCAGTCCTTGCATCAGTGCTATTGCATATGTGTAACAAATAGTACCTATGGCCATGGATGCTCTAAAATATCTTGCCAATTATTTCAAGTTTCTCTAGTAATTCAAAGGGCTTGTTTAGCATGAAATAGCCCATGTACAATTTGGCCATTAGTATAGTGATACTTTTGAAAAGCAAATGCAATGCTCCTGGTGGAAAGCATTTGCTCCAACCAATATCCTCTATTGTATGTAACCCTGGTTTCTAACTAATTCCATATTCTTGCCAATGGCTTACGGCTTGCCAGCTTTGCTGCAATTGGATGGTGACTTCTGTATGCTCTCTGCTGGGTAGGACAATCTTAGTGTTGGTGTTTGGATAATAATAATGTGTTAGTGTTTAGGAGTAAATCCCCTGGATCTCACATACTTGAGAGAAATACTGTCTATTGTGCCCAGAAAAGCTGGCTATCTTGCTGATGGGGGTGGTATCTCCAATGCAGATAGTATTATGCACTTTGCTCCAATGGATGCTTAGTATCCTATTGGAGAGCATACAATGCTCAGCTGGCAATGGATACAAATAGCTATCCCAGCTGAGCAGTGATTTGGGCCCAGAGACTGGTGAGACTACCATAAGCTTTCTGCTCCTATACTGTGGGCTAGGTGGCAGACTCAGGTTAGTGAAAATCAGTGGTTGGCAGGATTTGATGGAAGAGTACTTGTTTAATGAGATTACATCAATTGTCAAGGCAAAGGCATGGTCATGCATACCTTCAAATTAGCCCTTTCTTCTTAGCTGTATGTAATGTTTGCCATCAAGTATTTTGGCATTATTTGCATTTGATTGATACTGAGTGGAGTACTTTTTAACTTCACAATATTTGTTGGGTTGCATGAGCCTCTTTAGATGGGGTCATATTGAAATATATCCTGAGTGTAGGCAATGTTTTTCCCCTATGGTGGTGGATTCCTGTTAAGTTGGATATCTTACAATGGTGGTATTTTTGGATGTCAATGACATGCAACTGCTGAAACATGCTGGTATCAGAATGGTCTCAGGGTCATATTTTGCTAGCTGCATTACAGTTGTCCATCAGTACCATGTACATGGTAAGTTGCATACTGTAATGATATTGGTAAGAAGTATGAGTAAGTCTCACAGCCTCCAGTACCAATATTAGTGGAAACATGCCACTTCTCTAGCAGCAACATCACATCATTCACCTGTAGATGGATTACTGGGCTCACTTGGCACTATAAAATATGCTTGGCATTTTTTCTACATGTGTTGTCTCATTGCAAGTTGGGATTTTGCTGGACTTATGCAGGGTATTGTTGTTAGTGGAGATAGTCTCATAATTGATTAGTGAGCCTTCTTCTTCAGAGCTATCACTCTTTATGCCATATTCAGAAGGCTAGGGTGAGCCTAAAGGCATCACAAACCCACCTGACTCAGTTTGTGCAAGGTGACAAGTATGACTAGATGCCATTGTGGAAGTATCAAGTGTCAGTCAAGATATGGATGAAATAGTGGGGACTGATAGATAGTCAAGTATGACTTGTGTGGCAAACATTGGCTGAGACCCTTGCAATACTTTCAAAGCTGTCTGCACGCTACATGGCTGAGAGGCTTGTTAAAATAGCCACATGGTCTTTTTTCTCTTCTTATACAGTGTTGAGTCAAAGTAGTTGTCTCCATAGGGCAAGTAGTTTAGTACTTTTTTGTCATTACTCATATAAGTTTAAGCTAGTCTTATATTTGAGACATTGCATCTACATGCCTGTAGGATTCAATGATAACCCTTCATCTTAAGCATTATAAGCATGGTTGTGGCACCACACACACATATATATGAAACACTATTTCCCCCTTGGTCTGACTCACTTTCATATATATGCCGCTAAGATATAGAGTAAAGTTGTCTGGTTCCCAACCAAACCCCACTGTTGACAGCAGCATATGAATGGTTTGACAACAGCTTGAATTGACATTCACTGCAGCAAGCCGGGCTACACCCAAAAAAGTCCTTTTTGACAGTGTGCCCACAGAAGGTAACAATGTGAATTCCTTTGGCTCTAAGTCAAGGTGGCAAATGCAAATCTCTGCGCAGTCACAAGCTGACCACAATGCTAAGGCAGGCGGAATGTTGCAAATGCAGTACCTTGTAGAAGCAGAGGAGCATAATGCAGTCTTTGAAGCACAAAAACAGTGCCCAAAGATAAAGCCCACCAAGATACCTATTACCACATGGGAGGGAGAGACTGTTGTGTTTATACCTAAGCCCAAAAATTAAATGACATTAAAGATGCACAAAGTGTTGAGTGCAATGATGCAGGGTGGTCCAACATTTTAGAGGCCATTAGAAGTCAGGCATAATATCACCTTAAGGCCAGTGTACCAAGAGACTGTCAGGAACTCAAGGCCAAGCAGAGTGTACTTGATCCGTTTCATTTAGCATTATCCTGTATTCAAGTAAGCATATGCATTGAAGGCCAGCATTGGTATGCTAGGAGAGAATCTCAGGAATAGCAGGAACTATGAAATGCAGAGGAACAAGGGTGTCATAGCTAAAGACATGCAGCTTCCTCAAGAGCTTGTCACAAGCAGGGCTGGATGCTCCAAGCAAGTGGCAAAGAAGTGTCAGGTGGCTAGAGCAGTGCCAGTCAGGGATCAGCAGGCAGAAACAGATGCATCAGTGCAGCATTTATTAAGGAAAAAATAAAGTGAATACAAGAGACACTCAGTCACAGTAGCAGTGAAGGACTTTACAGTGATAAGAACTCATGGCTCTCTCTGAAACCCATCACAAGCAGGGCTGAAAGTTTCAAACAAGTGGGAAAGACATGGCAGGCTGCTACAAATGAGCTGGCAAGGGACCAGCAGGCAAAAATGGATGCAATATTGCAGTATTCATCAGGGACAAAGCAAGTTATAATACAAGAAGCACTCAGTCAAAGTAGCAGTGAAAGACTTGGCGGTGATGAAGGTCAGGTAAAGTGAGAAATGTCTACCTCAGCCAGAGACAGGGAAACATGAGAAAAAAGCTGTAGCTCCCATCAATAAATGCTGCCAGCCCAAAACAGGCTGAATCACATAATAGTTGAGAAGAGTTACTAACAATACAAAAGTTGCTCTCTTGAGAGTTGGAAGCAAAGCCAATTGAGCTACACTGCAGCAATGTTGATGAGTTTGCAGAGAAAAGCCACTTGTCAACCACTGACTTCACATCCTCCATTGTATCCAGAGCAGAGATCCCACTGACAGACAAAGTAACAACATAAAGAACTCAAAAGACTTTCACAATGCCTACAATGGGATTTTGGAACATTAATAGGTACACCAAAAGGTTGCAGCACTTCTCAAGTGCAGTGCTCAAAGAAATACACCTGTATATTGCAAGAACTTATTGCAAAGACCAGCAGATAAGGTGCTAGGCCTTGCAGAGCTGGTTGAAGACCAGAACTTATGGGAACCAGTGAATGAACAGTAACATAAAGCCACATGGCTCCTGCTGCAGTCATGAAAAAGGGTATTGCATCAGAAATACTTATTGAATGATGGACTTTTATGGAGTTACTTGCTGAGTGTGGGGTAGTTCTCAATGTTAGTATGGGGTAGAGGGATTTGTATAGGTCAACACAATTGGCAACTGAGGTACAACCAAAGTTTCAATGAAAAAAATTATTTTCTATTTGTAAAAAGTCAGGGAGCTGGTGAAGTCAGGAAGTAAGGAGTGTGAGAAAGAGGCAATAGCCAATCAAGGTACACAAACACAGGAGGTGATTGCATGTCTAGGATCAGAAGGTGAGAAAATTGGCAGAGGACTAATCAAAAGCCACTTTTGTATTGTTGTGATGAAAAGTTTTGAGTAAGTTTTTTGTGAAATCTGGGGTGCAATTTTTTTGAACAGTCTTTGCACAGTGCCTTGTCAGAATCAATACCTCTTAGTCATGGGACTTTAATCTTATGATGGCCTTATGATGGGATCATCAAATTATTTCTCATAGGATTCCTTCATGTTCTTGGCTCAGCAATCCACTGGTTACATAATCCAATGGATCTGTGCAAAGAGTAACTTTAATTATTTAGGTCAGTGCAATGAGCAATCATGTTAAAACTGAAGATTGAAAGGAAATAGAGCAACTTACATATATGAATGTAAGAGCATTGTTTGAGTCAACAAGTAAGGAGTGAGAAAAAGAGGCTATAACCAATCAAAGTACATAGATTTAGGAGGTGACATAGTCTTCATGATCCAGAAGTGAGAGAATTGGCAGAGGACCAAACAAAAGCCACATATGTATTGTTGTGATGAAAATTTCTAGTCAAGTATTTTGTGAAATCTGGGCTGCAATCATTTCTCTATAGTCTTTGCACAGTGTCCTGATGGGATCAATACCTCTAAGTCTCAGGACTTTAATTTTATGATGGCCTTTTCATGGGGACATCATAATGATTTCTCACAGGGGCCATGCACTGTTCTCTGTCTGCCTTTGATTGTTGCAGCTATTCATAATTTTTGAGATGACAGGTACTACTTTATGCTTGACTATAAAACATATGCAAATTGTTGTACAAGCTTAATTATATTTGTTGAAACCTTCCATCATATACTTTATACACCAACCTCAGGCTAATAATAATACATAATGCCAAACCTTCTTATGTTCTTGTCCAATAGTCCATGTAATGTTTGTTGTATCAAAACTTTTTATTTTTCTAACCCCCACTTTGCATTTATTTGCATCATCAGTTTTGCTCACCCATAAGTTGCATTCTATAATTCTCAAATCTAAAATATTTTTGTTTCTCGCAATGGTTGTTCTGTAATCTGTATTAATTCATATGTCAAATGGTATTTTCTTGCATATTTACACCTCTGCAATTGTCTCCCTTCTTATTCTTATCATAATGGTGTCAAATTCCCCCATGATTCCCCATCTATGCCAAACAATATATTGTTACTACCTCAGGTGGAATCTGCAACAAACCCTAGAGCAAATCCTAATCTTGTGTCATATTCAACCAATCCTCCACCAACAGATTGGACTATGTTGAACAACACCCCCATTGCCACCTTAATGATACCCATCAAGAATATTTTAATACTATCATCTCTACTCAACTTGTTCCAGCTTGGGCCAAAATACTTCTTTTACTAAACATATAACATACTGAGCCATACAAATGCAGCTTTTGGATTGACATCAATGCTTTTATTATGAATTGCTAAATTTTACTTAGAAGGTTCATTGATGATATTTATTCTTTGATAATTACCAAAGAACTTTAGTATTTAAATGCTGGCATCTTTTTGCTAAAAAAAACAAGTGGTCTAAAAACTACTTATGAGATATATGGGATTGTTGTAATGTACATGATAACAAACAAGATATGGTGATCTATATTTTAGAACAATACAAAACATCAAATCAACCCTTCATCAATCATATATACTGTCAATCAGCTCCTGGACTTTCCTAAAGCTCTTCCTCCTCAGTGGGTAGCATTGCCAGCTGTGCACCAATTGCTGTGGTAGCCAAGAAGTGACCTCTCACTTCTACTCTGCCATTAGGGCCCCCCAATGGCACTTCCCTCCATTCCTTGCGTTTACCCCAAGGAGCCACCCTGGCCTGGGAGACCTCCCTCCAATCACACATCTTATTGCCCCCCCAGATAGGGAGCATTCCTTGGGCAGCAATTTGTGTGCAGCAGGGTAGCCTACTATAGCAAATGCTGTAGTTTTAGGCAGATTCCCAAAATCCTCCACTCCCCCCCTAGATAGAGGGGGCATCCAGTTGCTCCCCCCTACAAGAGGTGGTGCAGAAGGGGGGAATGCAAAAGGTGGGCAGGGTGGCCAACCCAAGGGGGGTTCTGAGGTCATGGGGGAGGGTAGTAGGGTTGGGCAAAAGAGGAGTGGCAGCTTTTATTTACATTCTAATTCTGCTTTGAGCTTGGGAGCAAGGGGGAGGGAATTCCTGGGGAGTTATATTGATCCCCTCCTGCAAGCTTGCTCCCCTTGGTGGGGGGGGGGCTTCCAAGTATGGTGTTGCACATATGGAATCAATTCTTTCATACAAGAGGGGCCTCATCCTCAGGGGGGTTGGAGGAGGGGAGCTGGAGGGAGTTATGTCTGTGATTGGCCACTTATATAAACTTTGATACCTATTGAATCATTTTTAGCCTTAGTTGTAATATTAGTTTAACCAATTGGTGAAGATGAAAAGCTCGAGTTGAAAGTTCCTTCTATTTGATAATTTTGGGTTGTTGTTCTAGAAGCACCATTTTTTGTAGTAAATCTACCACTCATTTGAGGTTTTAATCCACTTATATAAGAGTTTACTCCTTTTGCTAATGTTGATCCTTTGGCAACTAAATTATTCCAATCAAAAGGGGCGCTATTTCCTGTGCTAAACTGGTTGGCCCCTCACACTCTACCATTCCCTCTCACATAGCTATTGCTTCTAACTAAACTAGCAGGCAAAAGCCTATGAGAAGCAGCACCAGCGGCAGCAAATTTAACCTTTCACTTAATCTTTCTCCAAATGAAAGCAAGGCTCTGCCTTGCACTTTGATTGCTGATAAATTGCGCTTATAAGCAACTACTTGATAAAGGAGATCTTGATCAAATTAACTTTATATTCACCTTTTGCCCAAATAATATTTCACTTGGTTATCTGCTAGGTAGACTTGTTCCATTGTACCATGCCAGGGTGTGTAGTGCAATCTGTGATTACAAAGTAAAATGGGGCATGATATTGTAGCTACCAGTAGGCAGGATTGCTCTTTGAAAATTTTACACTATATAGCATAATCTTGCTCACCATGGCACAATCTAACACATTGAAGTTGGCCTGGTTGATTGCACCAACTTGCAATGCTTGCATCACATGTATGATTACATACCATTATTGTGGCAGGTAAAATCCAGTATTTGGATATGTTTCTTTAATATATATGGAAATAAATGCGCATCATACTAAAAACTACACTAATACTTGCCATTTTGGCTACTATCACTCCAGTTGGATGGTATATCAATGGTAGATTGGTCTAAGAGTATGCTCAAGCTGTTAGTGCCCAATTAGCTCATTGACCAATAAGTAAGCTACCTGATTTGCCATCAAATAGCCCATTTTGCCCATTGCACTTAGTGGTGTATAGGTCCAAAGGGTAAAATATGGTCAACACTTCTCAAGAGTGAATGTGTGTGGGGTGATCACTGGGTGCAATAACCTCTGGCAAAAGCTTTTTACAAATACTGGGTCTTTTGTCTAATCTAATGTGAAGGGGGATAAAGCCTCAAGCTTGTCAAGGGAAAACTATTGAACTACAATCCCCAACTTAGTTGGCGTCTTAACAAAAGTTTATACTGGCTTTGACATCCTTTGAGATGAGAGTGTACTAAAGTTTCCAAAGTCCAAACAACTGTAAACTCCACCTACAGGGACTTGATAAGAATGCAGCTTTGACCAATAGTTACAAAGACTGAAAAGTATCTTTGCCTGCACAAGGACATACTTGGGAAAACAATCAAATATATTAGACTTGTTCCGTTGGATAGTGCCACATTGAGCAATGAGTGCCAAATGATGCCATAGTGTGCCAGAGAGGTAAAGTGAGCCTATACTTGGCCACAGAGTGTGAAACATAGCTCTGCATCTTCATGTAAAGCAGCCCCTGTGTTTCACCCATTGCGCAGGAGAAAATCCATTTCTTGACCTTTTTTTGTGGATCAGTGTAGCCCAGAGTGTGTTAGAGCACAGGAGGGCTGAAGATATGCATCTGGTACTCAATACCCATGGCACTCTGAATCTAGCTCCTGTAGCTTGTATCATGTCACAAAAATGAATGGCACTATCTTGGTCCACTGGTGCTATCTGGCACTATATTTAACTATTAGCCCTAAAGTAAGATCTATACAAAGCACTTATAGTGCAAGATAGTACAAGTGGACCAAGATAGTGCCATTCATTTTTGTGACATGATACAAGCTACAGGAGCTAGATTCAGAGTGCCATGGGTATTGAGTACCAGATGCATATCTTCAATCTGCTTGTGCTCTAATTCATCCTGCACCACATTGATCCAAAAAAAAGGTCAAAAAATGGATTTTCTCCAACACAATGGGTGAAACACAGGGGCTGCTTTGCATGAAGATGTGGCGCTATGTTTCACACTCTGTGGCCAGGTAGAGGCTTACTTGGCCTCTCTGGCACACTATGGCATCATTTGGCACTCATGGCTCAATGTGGCACTATCCAATGGTGTGGTGGTGTATAAGTCCAAAGGGCAAAATACAGCCAACACTTCTCAAGTGTGAATGTGTGTGGGGTGTTCACTGGGTGCAATAACCTCTGGCAAAAGCCTGCTAGGAATACTGGGTCTTTTGTCTAATCCAATGTGATGGGGGATAAAGCCTCAAGCTTGTCAAGGGAAAACTATTGAACTACAATCCCCAACTTAGTTGGCGTCTTAACAAAAGTTTATAATGGCTTTGACATCCTTTGAAATGACTATGTACTAAAGCTTCCAAAGTCAAAACAACTGTAAACTCCACCAACAGGGACTTGATAAGAATGCAGCTTTGACCAATAGTTACAAAGACTGAAAAGTATCTTTGCCTGTAGAAGAACAAACTTGGGAAAACAAGCAAATATAATAAAATATACCTACTCTGAGTATTCCTCACAAGTAGTGCCTCCAAGGTCAGTTGGCTGTCAGCGCAGTTTCCTGGGAGTATTGTCAGGTCTGAGTCAGAAAATAGTGGTAATAGGTAGCGGTGATCTCACTAATCAATAAGTTGGAATATTGGAAGAGGGATGATTTATTTTAAGGGATAGCCTCCCTTATATACTTTTTGCTACTCAATTTCTTGCTAGAATATACTTTCCGGAAGTTTCCAGAAGGTAGTAGACAGCCAATCATGTCATTGTGTACTAAAAATAGCGCAAATTCTTGGCAGATTGTTCCATGAGACATAGTAGCACCTAGCCAATCAGGTAGTGGTAATATGAAACCCCTGTGTCATGTGGTTGCCTCTTATGGTAGTAGGATAGGAAGGTTATGAAACCAAGATGGTCACATGACATGGGCACTGTTGGGGGGTACTTGCCTTATATGGTAACTATCTTATCTTGGCATCTTGGCAAGGAATAGGAATAGCTTGTGCAATGGGATAATAGTGACAAATAGTTTGTCAGGTTGCATAGTAATAATCACATAGACAGAATAGAAAATATTGCAATTTGGGATGATACTAATATAGGGGGGGTAATCCTTTTTAGGGAAGTGAGCGTATGAGAATGAGCACATCTGCCTGTGGGTGTCACTGTGACCCCACTACAACGGAACAAGTCTAATAAAATATACCTACTCTGAGTATTCCTCACAAATGGTGCCTCCAAGGTCAATTGGCTGTCAGCACAGTTTCCTGGGAGTATTGTCAGGTCTGAGTCAGAAAGTAGTGGTAATAGGTAGCGGTGATCTCACTAATCAATAAGTTGGAATATTGGAAGAGGGTGATTTATTTTAAGGGATAGCCTCCCTTATATACTTTTTTGCTGCTCAAATTCTTGCTAGAAAATACTTTCCAGGAGTTTCCAGAAGGTAGTAGACAGCCAATCATATCATTGTGTACTAAAAATAGCTCAAATTTGTGGTGGATTGTTCCATGAGACATTGTAGCACCTAGCCAATCAGATAGTGGTAATATGAAACCTCTGTGTCATGTAGTTACCTCATATGGTAGTACGATAGGAGGGTTATGAGACCAGGATGGTCACATGACCTAGGCACTGTTGGGGGTTCTTGCCTTATGTGGTAACTATCTTATCTTGGCATCTTGACAAGGAATAGGAATAGCTTGTGCAATGGGTTAATAGTGACAAATAGTTTGCCAGGTTGCATAGTAATAATCACATAGACAGATAGAAAATATTGCAATTTGGGATGATACTAATATAGGGGGGTAATCCATTTTAGGGAAGTGAACGTATGGGAATGAACGCATCTGCCTGTGGGTGTCACTGTGACCCCACTACAGTGCACGTAAATCCCTTATCTTAGTGATTGGACATGGTGTCATAGCAACCACACAACCAATTATGTAGGTGAAAATCAGATCAAACAGCTGAAATGGTGTTACAGATGATGTATATATATGCAGGATGTTTACTATAGGTCCTCTGTCTTGAATATGGTACAACCTTGACATTACCATAGGGTGTTTATTATAAGGGCTCTATCTCAAATGTGAGATAACTTTGAAATTACTTGTATCAGAAATTTAGTGATAACTGATTTGCAATGGCTTAATATGGATTATGAAAAAAATGTGTTATATGGATTATGACAAATGGTAACAATTCAATGCAATTGCATCATCTTCTCCTAGATTCTTTTTCTTGCAAGGAATATTACTGAAGCATTTGGTAGTGGTTCACTTTGCACACCTGAGCTACTTCCTTGTTGACCATCATTTTGGCAACTTGTGTACTTGTGGACAGTATTTTGCCTCCTGGTTGATGAATGCAATGCTGGAGCTTGGCTACACTGATTTGCTTCAGATGATATAATGGAGCCAGCCTGTAGTGCCACACACTGACATGTTCTTTTACTTGCCACAGGCTCCAGTAGTGGAGGCACTTCATGTAGGTCATTATTAGTCAGTTCACCAGAAGTATCTTGCTGATGGTCAGGTATATGGCATGCACAGGTGCAACTCAATGTGTTGTCATAGCCCTTGGCTGAATTCAATGTAATGCTAAATGTTAACACAACTTGGCCTGCTCCAATGGACTTGTGTCTAAATGATCAGTTTGGCAAGTTCCAATAGTTTTGCTCTAAAGCAAACTTGTTGATCTGATGTGCATTGACTTGATGCAGGGTGCTCTTGCGAAGGGTGTTGGCATAGATTGAGCTGATGTGTGCTGGTGATAAACTCTAGATTTCTATAATTATTTTTTCTTTAATTTTAAGCCAATAGGATGCAAGTTACCCATCACTAATTGCTTGTTAAGGGCCCCCCTGGCCCCTCCCCTTCCCCCCTCAACCCCTACACATGAGATAACCATGGTGGGGGAAATGGTAGTAACCCCATCCTCCAGGGGGCCACTACCAATAAGTTCCTCCCCCCCTCCATCAAAAGGATGGGGGCATGTGATAGGGAAGCAGGAAGCCCTACTAATTGATAATGATTGATGGCCCCAATCTATGTGCTTAGTTCTAGCATTGAAAGTTGGATTTATACATAATTGTGTATATCCTTGATTATCTTGAATTAATCCAATTGGTATATTTGACATAAGCCCAGGTCTTTCAAAGCTTTATTGACCACATTGCTTTTTTTGTAGCTTCACAGGATATCATATACTGTGCTGGTGCAAAGGTCTCAGTATAGTCAAGTCCTTTTGTTTGAGAGTATCCTTTGGCTACAAGTCTTGCTTTGTATCTCTCAATTGTACCATCAGCCTTGTATTTTGTCTTGAAGACCCATCTGCATCCAATTCATTTTTGGTTGATGGGTAATTTGACTAAGTCCCAAGTTTGATTTTCCATCAGGGACTGATATTCCTCAGTCATTGCAGATCTCCAAAACTTTGTCTGAGGGCTATTTAGGGCCTGTTTAACAGTCTGAGATTACTCAATATGGACTGAATAGGCATAGGCTAAGTTTGTACATTCATTGATATAGTAATTTGGGCTATTTCCATTTCTGGTTGGATCTCCAGGCATTTAATACTGGAATGATCACTTCTGGGATATTCCTGGGCACTAATTCAGGCTGACCTTGGCTGTAGAGTCCATTAGAGTGAAAAGCTTTTATTGTCTTACTTTGATTCAATCCTTACTATTGGTGGACTTGAGAGCAGATTTTTGTCATCATCTGATATTATGTTTTGTGAAAATTTTGAATTTTCATCAAACAACCCATCCCTGGACTTGATCAGCTTCTTTGCTTTGATATTGTAGAGTCTGTATACGGTACTCTCATTGCAGTAGCACAAGAATATGAATTTTACACTCTTTGGCTCAAGTTTTGACTGATTTCCAGGCAGTTTCTTGGCACATGCAGTACACCCAAGTATTCTTAGATGTTCTGCACTTGATCTGTATATATACCATGCCTCAAATGGAGTAGAATCACAAAGTATTCTATTATAACTCCTGTTTTTAAGGTATTCAGCTGTGGCAACTAAATCTGCCTAAAATTGTAGGAGAATTGTTGATAATAGATCTTGACATATCAATTATTGATTTGTTTGCATATTCTGCTACTCTATTTTGCTGTGGGGAGTATGGTACAGTAGTCTCTTGCTTTATCCCATGAACTTGTCAGAGGTGGATGAAGAGTTTTGAGGTAAGCCCTCCACCATCCTCTGAGCATATTTTCTTGATTTTTTCACCAGTTTCTCTCTCCACCATGGCTTTAAACTCCCTGAACTTAGACAAAGCTACTTCTTTTTTTCTCTCTATGAAGTAGACCCACATGTATCTTGTATAATCATCAATAAAAGTGATCAAATACTTCATCCCACTTAAGGATAAAGTTTGCATAGGTCAACACAGATCTGAGTGAAATAGATCTATTTTTTTCTCAGTTTTGATTAGCCCAGAGCTCTTGAATGGTTGTCTGGCTTGTTTCCCATATATGCAGGCTTCTCAGTGCTCCAAATTTGCTGGGGGATCAATATTTATGCTAAAAATTAGCTAATCTTTTATTTTTCTGTGCATATAGTCAGAGTTGATGTGTCCAAATCACCTTTACCAAAGTATGGGTGTTTCTTAGATCAAATTACATACATTGGCTTCCAGATATGATGGAATATGAGTCAACTTGTAGAGATTCTGATCTCTAATATCTAATGCAATCTGAGCACCATTTAGATCAGTGATCCTGCATCCAGAATTGTTAAAGCTGAAACTGAGTCAATCTGCTGTGACCTTGCTTACAGATAGTAGGCTCTTGGCTATTTCTGGCACATAGAGTACTTCTTTAAAGGTCAGAGTATGTCTTCCTTCACTGCTTCTAAGGTTTATTTGGATAGTTCCTTCTCCCACTGCATCAAGTGCTCTATTGTCACCCATCAAAACCTTCATAATTGAAATTTCTTGAGATTGGGTAGAAGTTCTTTTTAGTGTGTAAAGTGTTGAGATGCTCCACAGTCAGTATACTATGTCCAAGAACCCTTGTTTGTGGCCATATCTAGTGCAGATATGAATAGTCTATCTTCAGTTGTTGGAGCATTCCCATATTCAGGCTTTTTCTGCTGAATATCTCTCTTTTGAAGCACTGGTCTGATGTGTGTCCTCTCCTTTTACAGTAGTTACAAAACAGGTTGCTTTTGCCTTTGAAAGGTCTTGGGTATCTTCTTTGTTAGTTATCATGGCTTATTAAAGCATTTTCTTCTTCCTTCTTATTGGCGCTAGATTTTTCTAATTCTTCATCCAGGAGCCTTTCATATATGTAATTTAAGGTCAAATCTTCAGTTCTGGACTCTAGGGCTGATACAAGGTCCTAAAACCTGTCTGTCAGGCTATTCAGGATGGTAAATATTGTTGTAAAAATTTGTAATTCCACCTAAATATTCACCTAACTTAGTCACATAGATCATTACCCTCAAATCCTAGAGAATACTGACCAAATTCCTTGTTGGGATTTACTTCAAATATTTTTACCAAAATACCAGGTGCCCAGAACATGAAAATTCTCAGAGTTGTCCAAACAGCCCCAAACCTTGCACATATGCTCTTGGGACCTTTCTTAACCTATTCTACATGTTTGTAATGCCAAAACCAGGTAAAAGTATAAATACTACTTTTACATTCAATAAATCATTAAGTGAAAACCACATAATCTACTTGTCCTCCCAATCACTTCCAACATCTCCAAGACTCTTACAACAAATATTGCATCCTTATTGGTAGTTGGTACACCCACAGTTTCCATCTCATCAACCAGCAGGGTAATTCCGGTAATTATATTTTTCATTTCTTCTCCTGGCGGCATCTTTGTAGTAAGGAGTTTTTGTCTAAGATACATTTTCTTAGCAGCTGAACATGACTGGTGGTTGTCTTCTAATGCCTTCCAGGCATTCTTTGCTGTTTTTGCTCTTGAGCATTCAATTAGCAATTTGTCTTAAGCATCAAGGCAAATAGAGTGCAAAGCACTTTGTTCTTTCTTCTGGTACTTTAAGGCTTCCTCTCTCACATTTTTAGAAGGGCATTCTTCTCCCATGACAATATCCCTAAGGCCTCTTTCTTGTAGCAGCATCTTTATCTTCATCTTACTCACTTGGTAGTTAGATCAATCCAACTTTTCAGCAGAGGGAAAATTCCAGTAAAAGCAGTAGTCAACATTGCAGAGGGTGATAGTTTGGGGCTCATAACCTGTTGTAAGAGTCTTGGAGATATTGGAAGTGATAGGGACAACAAGTAGATTTTGTGGTTTTCACTTAATAATTTATTGAATTCAAAAGTAGTATTTATACTTTTACCTGGTCTTGGCATTACAAGCATGTAGAATAGGATAAGGAAGGTCCCAAGAACATGTGTGCAAAGTTTGGGGCTGTTTGGACAACTATGAGAATTTTCATGTTCTGGGTACCTGGTATTTTGGTGAAAATATTCCAAGTCCCAACAAGGAGTTTGGTCAGTATTCTCTAGGAGCTGAAGGTGATGATCTAAGTGACTAAGTTAGGTGAATATCTAGGTGGAATTACAAATTCTTACAACACTGCGCTCCTAAATATTTTTATATGCTCTGCACTTAGTCTTTATCCACACCATACCTCAAATGGAGTTGAATCACAATGTATTCTTCTATAACTCCTATTCTGAGATATACAGCTTGAGCAACCAGTTCTGCCTGAAACTCATGTTGTGCATCAACATTTAAAACTTAGCCTATTGTACTCCGTTAGAAAATCCAGTACCCTAACTGATTTTTCCTAACCTAAACATAACTAATCCCTGTTATGGCTTACTTTATGACTTCTCAGAATCTATTTTTAGTTGTCACACATGATCACTTTTCATGTGGTCATTACATCCTGAACTGATTTTCTAAGCCTTTCCAAGTAATTAGTCATCTAAGGTCTATCAAACCACTTAGTAGTTGCCAAGACATAATCCAATTAATGATGCAATTTGCCATTTATCTTATGCACCTATCAACACCCCAACAGATTTCAGTTAGTCCAGTCTCTTGACACTTGCTCATTCAACTTGATCAGTAAAGTATAAAAAAAGTTTACTGAGCCTTTTGGTTTAGTGTGTGTCTCAACAAAATTTAGATTGTGTCTCAGTAAAATAAAGAACTCAACAATTACATTCTTGCTTCTACCCAAGCCTAGCATATCTAGCACTCCCAAGAACACCAAGCCTAGCCTGCATAGCAACCCAACTCTGTTGCCTTTATAGCCAGACCCAGCTATGTACAAGACCAATATTGGACCAGAATATTTCTGCTAATATTTCCACCACTCTCTGACAATACTAAGATTCTGTACTTAGTTGTCACTTAGGCTCACTTAAACCATTCAAGAGTTTTATTGCACTTTTCTCTTGGATACAACAACTCATATGATAATTTTTGTTAATGGATTGTAGATCTTACCATATCAGTAATTGATTTGTTTACATGCTCTGCCACTCCATTTCCCTGTGCAGAGTATGGGATGGTGGTCTCTTACTTTATCCCATGAACTTTGCAGAAGTAGATAAAGAGCCTTAAGGCATATTCTCCACCATTGCCAGAGCATATTTTCTTGAATCTCAGCACTTTCTCTCTCCACTATGGCTTTAAGCTCCCTGAGCTTAGACAGAGCTTTTTTCATTCTCCCCATGAAGTAGATTCATGTGTATCTTGTATAATCACAAGTAGAAGTTACTAAATATTAGACTTGTTCCATTGTGCCATTGATGATAGTGCCAGAAAGTGCTGTATATTTTGTTATTAATTTGATATTTTAGG
Organism: Basidiobolus meristosporus CBS 931.73; assembly: GCA_002104905.1. Taxonomy (NCBI): domain Eukaryota; kingdom Fungi; phylum Basidiobolomycota; class Basidiobolomycetes; order Basidiobolales; family Basidiobolaceae; genus Basidiobolus; species Basidiobolus meristosporus. The sequence goes on along the minus strand of MCFE01000353.1, from coordinate 54,431 downwards.
GTCATATGCATGTCAACTTTGATCCCAAGTTGGCACTGTATGGCACCCTCTGGCACTCTATGGCATGATCAGGCACCATCTGGCATGCTATGGCACTATTGGGCACTATGATCAGCTGGAATGATGGAACAAGTCTATTTCATCCCACCTAAGAATAAAATGGCATAGGTCCACACAGGTTAGCATGAAATAGATCTGATTTTTTCTTAGTTTTCATTAATCAGAGCTCTTGTACGGTTGCCTGGCTTGTTTCCCATATATGCAGGCTTCACAGTGCTCCAGATTTGCTGGGGGATCAACTTTTACTCCAGATATTAGCTGATCTTTGATTTTTTGTGCAAATAATCAAAGTTGATGTGTCCAAATCTTCTGTACCAAAGAGTTGGTGTTTCTTTGTTCAAATTACTTATATTGGCTTCCAGATATGATGGAATATAAGTCAACTTGTAGAGATCCTGATCTCTGATACCCAAAGCAATATGAGGACCATTCTAATCAGTGATCCTGCATCCATAATTGTCAAATTGAACTGAGTTGTTCTGCTGTGGCCTTGCCTACAGATAGTAGGTTCTTGACTATTGCTAGTTACATAGAGTAATTCTTTGAAGGTAAGTGTATGGCTTTCTTTACTCCTTCTGAGTTTCACTTCAACAGTTCCTTCTCCACTGCATGAAGTGTTCTATTGTCACCTATGAAAACATTCTTTATCAGAGTTTTTCAATATTGGGTAAAAGTTCTTTTTGGTGTGTAAGGTGTTGAGATGCTCCGGAGTCAGTATACCATGTCTGAGAATCCTTGTTTGTGGTCATATTTAGTGCAGATATGAGTAGATGAATTTCAGTTGTTGCAGCATTTCCATTTTCAGACTTCTTTTGTTGGCTATCTCTTTTTTTGAGGCATCAGTCCAATGGGAGACCTTTCCTTTTGCAGTAGTTACAAAACAGGTTGCTGCTGCCTTTAGAGGGTCTTAGTAGCTGCATTATTTTTTATCATTGCTTGTTAGAGCATTTTTGTCCTCCTTCTTATTGGCTCTTGATTTTCTTAATTCTTCATCCAGCAGCCTACCATATACATAATTTGAGGTCAAATTTAAGTTCTGAACTCTAGGGCTGAAACAAGACCCTGAAACCTGTCTGTTAGGGTATTCAGGATGGTAACTATTGCATCCTCATCAGTAGTTGGTACACATACAGATTCTATCTGATCAACCAACAGGGTAATTCTGTTAATTAAATTTTTCATTTCTACAGCTGGCAGCATCTTTGTAGTAACAAATTTCTATATAAGATACACTTTCTTAGCAGCTGAACATGACTAGTAGGTATCTTCCAATGCCTTTCAATTCTTGGATGTTTTTGCTCTTGGGCATTGAATTAGCAATTTGTCTTTAAGATTAAGGCACATGCACTTGAAGGCACTTTGTTCTTTCTTCCAGTACTTTAGGGCTTCTTCATTAAGGAGGAAATTCTTCTTCCACAACAATATCTCAAAGTCCTGTTTCCCATAGTAGAGTCCTCATCTTCACCCTCCACACTTGATAGTTAGATCCATCCAACTTTTCAGCAGGGGGGAAATTCCAGTGATGCAGTAGTAGACATTGCAGAGAGTGGCAGCTTGGGGCCCATAACCTGTTGTAAGAGTCTTGGAGATATTGGAAGTGATTGAGAGAGCAAGTATATTGAGTGGCTCTCACTTATAATTCATTCAATGTGAAAGTAGTGGTTTAATTTCACATAGTCCTGGCTAGACAAACATGTAAGGTATGCATAGGAAGGTCCCAAGAGCATGTGTGCAAAGTTTGGGTTAGATTTGGGGCTACTTAGACAGCTATGAAAAATATCATGTTCTGGACACCTATCCTTTGTTGTAAGAGTCTTGGAGATATTGGAAGTAATTAGGAAAACAAGTAGATTATGTGGTTTTTGCTCAATGATTTATTGAATGTAATAGTAGTATTTATACTTTTACATGGTCTTGGCATAACAAACACTTAGATCAGGTTTAGGAAGGTCCCAAGAACATGTGTACAAAGTTGGAGGCTGTTTGGACAACTCTTCAAAATTTCATGCTCTGGTATTTTGGTGAAAATATTTGAAGTAAATCCCAATAAGGAATCTGGTCAGGATTCTCTAAGATTTGTAGGTAATGTTCTCAGTGACCAAGTTAGGTGAATATTTAGGTGTTATTACACAACTCAGAACACTATTAGCTCTATATGTAGATGATCTAATTATAGCCATCAATAGCCAAAAACCATTGGAAGAGACTAAATCCAGCCTATATATGAAGTTCAAAATGTACAATCTTGGAGAGCTCAGCTACCATTTAGGAATACAGTTCTCCATAGACAGAAGAACTTGGACCATCACCTTAAGCCAGTCCCAGTATATTCAAGATATACTTCAGAAGTACCAAATGGAAGACTGTAAACTGGCAGCAACCCCAATGGAGACAAACCTTAACTTGGTCAAAACTCAACCAAATCAAGAGAGCTTGGTACCATCCGTAGGCCCAGACTTCCCTTATCAATCTATGGCTGGCAATTTGATATATATCATGCTAGGAACACAATCAGATATTTCATATTCAGTGGGGATTGTTAGCCAGCGTAATCAAAGCTAGGGATCTGATCACATAGCAGCAGTTAAGTAGATATCATGTAATCTCAAGGAATCCAATGGCTCATACCAGATGCAAATGTCCATAAATCACTCATCACTTTTTCAAAGTGACTGTTGAACCCCGATTGGGCTCGTGTAGTAGGTCTCAAGTATCCCGAAGCTCCGTATATGTAGGTACTGATCACTGTGCGAGACAAACCTCGGAAAACTATGAAATCACCTTATGAAGCCTCCCCTCCGCAAAATACCATCGATCAACCGCTCCGACAGAAAACCCCTTGTCAGTCTGAACACCAGGATAGATCAGGAATGGTGGCTGCTCTTGATCGATACCCATGTATTGTGATCATGACAACTAATGACGACATAGCATGTGGGAAGCATGTGGGGAGGGTAACGTATGCTTTCAATGCAGCAAACTTCCATGACTTCCATAGGGATTCGTCGGGAGATGGACTAGTCGGAACCATGATTCGCCAGTGGTTGCCATACGTAGCACACTTTATGAAGAACCGTCTCGTCGATCGGCATATGTTTGTTGATTATGATACAGGCCCATAGTCTAGCAACACTTGGAGACGCAGCCATCTCCGATTGGAAAGGGCGTCACGAGTGTATGGGGATGATTCTGGCATGCCAACCTAGTGAAGCCGGATATTACTTGTCGATGTACACTGGAAAGCTCGGCTGGGACGTGCGTTTCATTGCGGTCGCTCTGACTGAGGGAGGATGGGGGGAGAGAGAAACTCTCCGAAGCAATGGTAGGCTCTGGTCAAGTAGAATGGGTAGACTACACAGAGGGTAAAATGTGGGTGAGCAGTAGCAAACAACCATGCATGATTTATGGGTGCAAGCTTCTTCGGTGATATCCATTTTGGGATGTCGAATCCCATGGGCGCACATACCTGTCCAGCGAGATGCAGCAACTCTTTCATGTGGATCCAGACGTATATCCAGTGCTATGAATGTGGGTGGCACCACCTAGTCAACCAAGGTCCCCAGTGGTTGAAAAACATAGAGTACAGAGGAAGAGGGCCCACCAATACTCGGACGGAAATCCGCCTGGGATGCCCAGAGGGTCAAGGTAGCACCAGGGGCTTGAGCATCACACTCCAACTCATACGGAATGATGACCGATCACTTATCAGGGCTTATCACACCCAACCGTATGCTCGTAACATAGCCATGAAAAAACACAATGGACAGAGTGCAGGTACCGGACCCTTCGAACCCAGGGTGGTGGTGACGGGCAAGGTGACAGTAAACCAGCCTCCAAACCATCCATTGGAGCTGCGCGTCATCCGCACATGTCGATGGAGTAGTATGGCTACCACTATACGGTGCATGAAATGAGATCTCATTAACACCAGTTCATTCATGAATCATGGCTAGATCCGGCCCCTTTCGAGGTGGAGAGTCCATTTTTGCAGAACCCTTTACAAACACTACGCATCAACAAAGCTCCGAATCCACATTCTTGCATCACCGCTATTCCTCCTTGCCCTACCAGATCTGCCGGTGAGGAGCGCGAACGCTGTCATCCTAGCTCAGGCCGGCCATTATATAAATGCCAGACTGGCCGCCGATATCGACCAAATCAGTAGCGGACTTCATGCAACCCTTGGCTTTGTTTATTTCTCTAGCGGTCATTCCGGTCGCTCTCTCGAATCCTTCAACAGATCCCAATAAACAAACAGTAGAGCATGGAGGGGGGGAAGTGGCGGGGTAATGGAGGGGTATCGAGAGAACGATGAGATGGTGGATGCCGCCCAAACCCCCACGAAGACCTACAACCTGCTGGCAAAGTCAGACGGGACTAGCACCAGACTGCCCGACTGGCTAGACTACTTCCCAACCCCCTCTGGCCATTTTCCCAACGGTAACGAAGCTGAGGTGGCACTATCGGCACAGACGGCGTTTCCTGATCACCGGAACCTGGCGCACCTCGCATCGCCCAATGAACTTCTTTTCCTATTCCTGGCAAACCTGGGGATGTACTTTTGGTAGGGGGCGTTACAAACCAGGCCAGGACATCTGGTAAGCCTCGATCCGTAGCGCCACCCAGGCGACATCCACATATATGTCCATACAACCTATCAAGGGCTATATATCCACCATAGACCCAAAATTAGATCGTGCCATAGATTCCCCATTAGAATAGTATAGAGCCTTCCCGTCTTCGGGTGAGGAACCAAGCTCCGTGTACCAAACCGCAACCTATATAATAAACCTATTGTTCTGCATGTCGAAATCAACCTCACCTAGCCCACCTCGTATAGTTAAAGAGAGATGTTTATTTATACTGGTCGATCGGCCGTTCACTTGGAACTGCAGGTTGAACCAGGCTCTGTGGGATGCTTTCGTTCGTTGGGAAGATGGGGAAATATAATGAAGTTTCTACATGATGACCGTTCCCTTCAGAGGAGAGTGGGAAAGGTGGACTGTCGATAATTACATGCGATGGTTGGTATAAAAAGCCTCAGTTCTTCCGGGTAGCTGGACACGTGAGGCCGCTCACCTCGCGCTATCTGGTGATTGAGTGGGCGTTGCTGCGGTCAACTCCAGTGGGTGGCTCGCCTCGTTCTGTCTGGCAAGGTTGTATGCAGGCGGTAATTCTTCTGCTGTATAGAGTGGTAGAGGAAGATCTGTCTCTGGATCTTCAGAGCTACGTTCGAGTTGCGAGCCAGCAGAAGCCGATGCTGAAGAGTCGATGATAAAGGACTGAATGAACGTAGCATTGTTGGTGTCATGGTCTACCCAGAAGGGCAATATCACCACCGTGTTGCCGTCGGAGTTCTGGCGGGCGTCAAGTGAGCGCAGTACACCCTGGTGAATCTCTATGTCCTCAGTGCAGTGGGTCTGCTCTCGGGCCTTCTGGGGGGAACTCTTACAATACCGGTGAATAAAGGTGATAAATGCCATCAAGCTGGCCACCGCCACCACACCGGCCACCACGTAGACGAAAATAAAGATGTTCGGCCTGGACATAGTTCGCTAGAAGCAACAGAGATGGGCAGAGAGAGGATGGATAAGGAGAGGATGCGGAGACTCTCCCGGCATATCCAGTCCTCAACGAATTGATCGTGCGGGTACACGTTGAAGTGATCATCACCATCGATCTTGGATACATGTTGGCCACCAACGAATTCGGGCCCTAGGATACTCGGACGCACCCATTTCTGGCAAGCTGGAGATCACAAAAACGTCAAATCGAGAGACTGATTTGGAAATGTTCTGAATACGAATCCGCTAACGTAGAGTGTCCCGATCCATGAAACTCAAATCCCACTGCGGGACAAATCAGACTTCGATGGGATGTGCCATCTACGGATTTTATTTGGGAATCACAGTAAGCTTGTGTTTGTGTGAGAATGGCGAAGGATGTTTCAAACTGTATGGCGCATACAGTTGGCAAATCATATGCCAGATGTGGATTACTAATGATAGGGATCTCAACGCATGGAATCTACGAATCTTCAGGTAGACAGCCTGTGGCAACCAGGGAAAGTCGCATCAGCAATCGATTGCTGTTTAAGAACTTGCTTAAAACCCCGCTCTGATCAGCCAGCATGGTTGAAGACATTCCCGGTAGAGATCTTCTGTGTCCCCGTGATTCCGTTCATCGCATGGATCACGGACACTGGGAGGGAATAGGTCGTAAGTGCTGGTCTGGGTTTTCCTGGTCCGGTTGCAGCTTCGGTCTCTGAAAGGGATCCCTTGCGCTGGTAGACCCCAAGCCATGCAAATTTCCAGGCGGTGTAGGTGAGGATTATTAGGAGGATCCCTCCACCACTTATCAGAACCCAGTCAACGACCTCGAAATCTCTGGAGCTGTATGCAAACGCTGCTTCGCTCGTAGCGGTTGGGCTTGGCGCTACTGATGTTGTATCTGGTGCAGGAGCAGAAGCTTGAGGCAGAGCATCCAAAGGTGGGCCTTGGGCTACAACCATCAAGGCGGAATAGACGAATACAAACACGAATACGAACAATGACCTCATAGGCTGTCTACAAGTTGGTCAACCCCCCCAAACTTTCCATAGAAATCCTATTTAAGCATTTGAATGGAAATCGAGTTGCTCTATCCATGCATACGCAAATATAGGCTGACAACACAACACCAATAGGGATGAGAACATGGTTGTAGAGGCGCATGACCCCGCCACTCCTTATGTACTTGTGTTGATGATTCAAGTGGCAATGTTGGTTGCTATGCTACATGCTGAACAGTGAAATTTGTTATGGTTGACATGCCTCACCCACTGAAAATGATCGTAGACATTTCATCAGCACGTTGGAAACCGGCCTGGATCAAGCAGCGTGTTGGGGCTAGGTGCCTTCGATCAGCCCTTGGTTCGTTCATGGGATTGGCAACGCATCGTAAGGATCAGTGGCCTATGGCCCAGTGCTACTTAATGGGAGGTACGGGTCCGATCTGGCGCTGCATACTGGCAATTTCTTCACACCTGACTCAAGCTGTAGTTGGTAGGAGCAACGCCCCTGAGGTATGTAGTCAAATACTAGCGAGCAGCTGGCCCGTGACATCCAGCAAGCCATCTATCTTGTAAGAGTCGCGTGATGTGGATGGAATCATCTGGATTATGCACCAGCCTATTCATCACCCGGATTGATGATATCAAGGAGCTTTGTCAACAAGCAGATCCCTCACATCATGTATGTAGAATAATAGAAAGTGATCGTGTAGGCCTTCGGAGCTTTATGGCACCAATTTTGCGGATGTCCACTCGTGAAAATAGCCTCTACCCTGTCCCCTTCAAAGCTCTTGGTGACGGCTGCAGGGTATGAGCTAATGGTAGTGGCTCGAAGTGAAGAGAGAATACTGATCGGAGGAAGAATCATAGTCGGAAGCGCATATCCCATTGTTGGGGTTTCGACTGCTTCTTAGTAACAATGCGATCGCAGAGTTTGTATCGAATTGTAGGTAATGCTTGTCCTTGTTCACTTTGTATAAGAATGATCGCCGCCGCGGATACTCAATGAAACTGTCCAGTGTCATGAAATCCATCGTTCAGATACTAGTTTTATGTCTCTTTCCTGCTTTACAGGTTGTTAGCCAGCAGATCGTAGACGGCACCATCTGCTTAGATCTTCCGGATCCCACAAGAAGATTGCACAGGATTGCGATACCATGTGCAATCCGAAACATCTCAGCCGAGCCATTTCAGAACGAGTCCATTCTAACGATAGGTACCTTTAGGTGTGATGCCAACCCAAATGTGTGCGCAGCCGTGCGATCAACCATTCGCATCGCTCTAAGGATCATTGCAAACGAGATTGTCTTCAAGGTGCCCGTCGTAGTAGATGTGAATTTTGTAGACTTCTGCACCGAATATCGTTACTGCAGCGGGAGAAGACTAGGTACCAGCAGAATGGTCTTGGATCGTTTGCAGCCCGTGAGCGTTAACTTCGATTCTCTTCATAGGCTTTGCAAGTCCATCCAGATATGTACCCATGATCGATGATGATGGAAAAACCCGATTCTATCCGCAATCGCTGGCAAAACAGCTTCATTCCTTTCAACTTCCAGAGTTTCAGCCGGTAGACATCAAGGCCTCCTTCAACTCCAGGAATTCTTTTTGGTACCCAAGAAGGACCGATGATAGAGGCCAGCCTGGCCAACCAAATTTCCTCCATGTGGCTGTTCACGAGTTTGTTCACGGGTTAGGCTTGGCCTCGTCATGGAGCGAATATGTGAAAAGCCGTCCGCGCGGGCTGACCCCACTGCCGCAGTATCAGAATCCCGAAGGCAATTTCCAATTTAATGGCTTCCACGAGGATGTCTTCGACCGGTACCTGATTGATCCGGCCACCAATGCCTCATTGTCCAAGTGGACGGATGAGCTGAATAAATTCATGTCAACTCACGGCACAGAATTTAGCGACGAGCAGGATTTTGGGCAGAAATTCAGTGGTTCCGCGGATTTCGACATCGCCAAACGAGCCATGCAGCTTGCCACCAAACGCCGGGGGTTGGCGTTCTTCACGAGAAATCGGACCATCGTGTTTTTGGAGAGCTCCCTTCGACCTTACATCCCAGGCGCCTCCATCAGTCACCTAGATTTCGACACTTACACCGGGACCGCGGATTTCCTGATGAGACACAAAATGGACGACATTCCTGGCGAAACCCACTGGGTGGATTCGAATGGCGGCATTAGACTAATCGGACCTAGAGTATTGGCAATCCTGGAGACCTTGGGGTACACAATAAACAATGATCCGCAGTCGGTGGATGAGCTCATGCCATAGTGACGAGGGAATCCCACAGAAATATTGTTAATATACGATCCAACTTACATTATATCAAAATAAATACCAGTCTGCGCACCAATTTGTGTCCACCGGATGAGGACTTTTTTTTAGGGATTGTCTGAATCAAATGGAAGAATTCAAATGATTGGTGAAGTTGGTGTGAACTCGATTAAAGTTATTGTCGCTGGGAAATTCTTCTCTCTTTCTCTCTCCATTACCGTTCCGGTGGTAGTAGTCTCGAAATGGTAAGCCATCTTCTTCTCTGATGTATCCATCACTTCACCACCTGTTGCCATTCCAAAGATATCTTCCATCGACTCGGCGTTAGTCGGGAGGGTGTATTTGATGGCTTGTAACCCCCCGGATGTTGGTGTGCAGCTCATTAAGTACTTTTTTTGCCAGGTCAACATTCCCAAAACCAGAAACACCTACTGCAAGGGAAAGGCTTGCCGTAAGCACACCCCCCACAAGGTCACCCAATACAAGACCGGAAAGGCTTCTCTCTTCGCCCAAGGTAAGCGTCGTTACGACCGTAAGCAGTCCGGTTATGGTGGTCAAACCAAGCCTGTCTTCCACAAGAAGGCCAAGACCACCAAGAAGGTCGTTCTCCGTTTGGAGTGCACCGCTTGCAAGTACAAGATGCAACTCTCCTTGAAGCGTTGCAAGCACTTCGAACTTGGCGGTGACAAGAAGACCAAGGTGAGTTTTCTAACATGGGTGGATATGCCATACAGCCCAACTAACAATGCCGCTTGTCTAGGGTGCCGCTCTTGTCTTCTAAGCATCCTGGTCCTGTATTGCAAATAACAATAAAGCCTTTGTTTGCATTGACTTGTTAAATATTGATTTGAAGCATCACTGTTGCTGTTGGCAGCTTGGATCATGGCTAGCACGCCTCTTGCTGCTTGTTTGTTCATTTTGAGCGGTAGTTGTTGCCAGGATGTTTGCCGTTTGATAACATGGACCTACAAAGCGCTGAAGAAATCAAGTGGAGCAAATGGGGTCTGTAATATCCAGTCGTGCACCAAGTGCAAATATCGATAGGTTTATTGTTCGGCGAAGGATGGGAAATAAAAATGACACATTTGTTGCCCATGTCCAAGTAAAATCAAACTATACAAGCGTATGCCAGCAAACCTTCCAACTATTTTTGTAACAACAGCTTGGTCCGGTGCTCGGGATGATCCAAGTCGAATTCTCTCCTAAGCATCGCATAGGTTACATCGATGATCAGGATAATTTGGCCCACTCCATAAACAAGCGTGATGGCATAGAAGAAATTGGCGTTTCCACTACCCTGGTAGATCCACAGGTGCCAGAAGATGGGTGCCAGTGCACTGGAGTACAGAAACAGATTGGCAACCAGGAAGTTGTATCGCATATCTAGATGGCGATTCGATGTTAGTTGGGCGCGACGAAAACTTTCTAACTCAAACTTACATTTGAATAGCTCATGGTAGACCGGAAGAAGTCCCAGATAGAGTGAGGCGTCGCCAATGGAGGGATATGACTTGAAGATTCCGATAATCCCGCATAGAATTGTGCCAGCGAACAGTGGGTGCTCTCTAAAACATTGAAGTTGTCAATACGCATGCTAGCAGCGAGGGTAGTGGCTACGCCGAACCGACCTGAATCGGATGCACACTGGAAGTGCAAACACAAACACGTGGAACTGAAAGACCAGCAGAAAGAAGGAGCGGAACTGCTCAAACAATTCAATGAAGAAGTACCAGAACAGTCCGATATTGGGAGTAAGATCGGATACAAAAAGTCTGTATGTGTGTTAGTGAACATTCAAGTGTTGACGAAGGCTGTTCATTCTTACATCACACCATACGTGGCAGGAATGAATTGCCACGACCCAACCAACAAATACGACACTCCTAGAAGGGCACCCAAACAAACCACGAGGAGTGGTGCGCTGGAAAGAGCAACGGCCTAGCCGTTTGTTAGAATACAGACTCTTCGTTCGTTCTGAATTCTCGCATGTACCTTCAATGAACGCCCGCTACCCTGCGCCAGAATCATGACCACTGGGAAGACGAGCATAATGGGATAGAAGCTCAAATAGGCAGCCATAGCGACCCAGAACATGGACCAGAACTTATTACCTAAGACCGATGTCGGTAAGGGCACATTCCATGCACACATAGATGGATACGCAATTTACCTCTTAAGGAGGTGCTGAAGGCCAAGATGACACAAAGATTTGTAAATACTATGGTGGACCTTGCAAGCGAGGTGAGAACGGAATATGGGTTGAACAAGTATCTAGTGTGGTTAGAATCAAGGACAATGTAACGTGTCGAAATGATCGCTTCCCCACGGCTGGCCAAATAAAAAAGATACAAGGCAGATATCAGCCAGTTTTCCTCGACAGCGTTTGGATTCTCCTTTGCTTCGGCCTCCAGTTTCCTTTTGTTCAAATAGAGAAGCTCTTTCACGGCGCTTATCTTTTGCAGCTCCAAAGCGATCACAACATCAACTATGGTGTATAGAAGGTAGCTAAACAGTTCAGGGAGCCTCCGGGCAAATTGGAATAGCACCAACAACAGCGGAGCCTAGTGAAAGCATATGTATGTAAGACTGGAGTCAAAGCAACTCTTCGTGCTATTCCTGACCTGATGGAAGACCCCGCCATCGTAAGGGGCAACCCCGTTCTGCGCGAGATACAAGCCTTCGGTCACTACGATGGAAGCGTTGAGTGTTTGGGCCAAAAGAAATACGACGCCCAGGATTGCTTACATCTTTTGTAACTTGTCACAGGGGTGGCTATTTCCACTCTGGTCGTCAGATTGTCTTTGATGGCATCCTGAAAGAAAAACGCTAGACCCAGTCTCAGGACTACCCCGACCAACACTACGTACAGAGTGGTGCGCTTCGTGGTTTTCGCGACGGCCGTCATCTTGGCGAGAATTCACTAGCAAGACTGAGTGGTGGAAAACTTGTGAGTGTTTACTAGACCAAGCAAATTGAATTTATTGAATGGATTGATCATGTTTCTGTTCAAATTGGTTTGATTATGCTGCGACCTCAGGGCCCGCTTACCATCGACAATCATAGGATGGCACGATTATATGTGGCAGATCAATGAGTGGTGAGCAAATCTTTCGTCCTTGACTACGTAATCAAGAAAAAAGGTATCCAGTACGAATTCCGATGATTTGTAGGCCAAACTGATTATAAGCCCTTCGCAGAACCACTCCCACAAACTAAACTTTCGCACTGCTTACAGTTGCTCCCCCTCCCCTGATAGCTCATTTTTGAACGTGCCTGCTTGCGTTCTTACCTTCTATTGTATACATAAAAGCCCCTGAACATGGAAGAGATTGGTATTGTGCTCGAAAAACCACAGGTTCGTTTTTTTGTTGTCTTGCTGCTTCGTCCCTAAGCCTAATCTGTCCATTGCCAATCCCAAGGAACCCGCTGTCCTGAGCGCTAGCGAGGCTCTTGATAACTTGTCTGACGAGGATCTCTACACCAAACTCAAGAAGCTCCAGCGCCATTTAGAGTTTTTGGAAATCCAGGAAGAATACATCAAAGATGAACAAAAGAATCTGAAGAGAGAGCTCATCCGAGCCCAGGAAGAAGTAAAAAGAATCCAATCTGTGCCTTTGGTCATCGGCCAGTTCTTGGAACCTATTGATGAACACACTGGTATCGTTGGCTCTACCACCGGCTCCAATTATGTCGTGCGCATCTTAAGCACTATCGATCGTGAGCTCCTCAAGCCTAGCTCCTCAGTAGCCCTACATAGACACTCCAATGCGTTGGTTGATGTCTTGCCTCCCGAGGCCGATAGCAGTATTGCTCTACTTAGCGCTGCTGAGAAGCCGGATGTCTCTTACTCCGATGTCGGCGGTTTGGATATTCAGAAGCAAGAAATCCGCGAGGCAGTCGAGTTGCCTTTGACCCACTTCGACCTATATCGACAGATCGGTATCGATCCTCCCCGCGGTGTGCTTCTCTACGGCCCTCCAGGTACAGGTAAAACCATGCTTGTCAAAGCCGTTGCCAACCACACAACCGCCTCCTTCATTCGTGTGGTTGGCTCAGAGTTTGTCCAGAAGTATCTCGGTGAAGGCCCACGTATGGTGCGCGATGTCTTCCGTCTAGCAAGAGAGAATTCGCCCGCCATCATCTTCATTGACGAAGTGGATGCCATCGCCACCAAACGTTTCGATGCTCAGACTGGTGCCGATCGTGAAGTGCAACGTATTCTTCTTGAGCTACTCAACCAAATGGATGGGTTCGACCAATCCTCCAACATCAAGGTCATTATGGCCACCAACCGTGCCGACACCTTGGATCCAGCCCTTCTGCGTCCCGGAAGATTGGACCGCAAGATCGAGTTCCCTACCCCCGACCGTCGTCAAAAGCGGTTGATTTTCTCCACAATCACCGGCAAGATGAACCTATCTGAAGAGGTGGATCTGGAAGATTGTAAGTAGGCCAAGCAGTTGTCTTCGACACACCATTACCTAACCTCACCCTTCCTCAACAGTCGTGTCACGTCCCGATAAACTCAGCGGTGCTGACATCGCAGCCATCTGCCAAGAAGCTGGTATGCAAGCCGTCCGCAAGAATCGCTATGTCATCCTCAGCAAGGATATCGAAAAGGGCTACAAATCCAACGTCAAGAAAACCGACATTGATTTCGAGTTCTACAAATAATCTCTTTAGCACTCCGTCACTTCTGTTTCCACTTAGTCGAGGTTCTTCAACATATACATATATAAAGAGTACCAATTTAATTTTACACATCACTCGCCAGATGGCCACATGACCCGGCCCCCACCCCACACTATGCAATCGTGTTGGCCACCAATCATCGAGTCCATTGCACACTCTACGGCTGGTCAAGTGGGCCCACGAATCACTGGAATTCTGGAGGAAATGATTTTTATGCTTAAAATATTTGAATGAAGCGAGTTGTTCCATGATGAAATAGATGAGATTTAGGGGTTTTGTGAGTGTGTGCCGAAGTGAGCCAACTTATGCTTCCAACATAATGCCAACCCCAAATCTACTAGCACCCTTCATGTGGTCGATCTCACCGCTGATGAGGAAGGAGAACCCGGGGGCCATCTTCTCCTCAAGCACAGCAGAAACCTTGCCGGTGGTGTCGACCTGGCCACGGAAGGTGGCCTGTCTGAAGTCGAATTTGCCACCGACGGAGCAGACAGCCTCACGGCGTCCTTGGGCGCAGATGATTTGGAGTTCGGTTCCGAAGTCAACCTTCTCATTGATCTTCTGGTAGTAGGAGGCTTGGATCACGCCCATTCCCTGGAACTGTGCGGTGGCAATGTAATTGTCCTTGGCGTATCTGGCAACATAAGCCAAGCCGGACTCTTCAATGTCAGGAGTAGGCTTCTGAAGCAAGCCTTCGAGACCAACTGACAAGTGTTTGGTGACCGATTGAAGGTAGCTGCCAACAAAGATGCCGGTGCCTTCGGCGGGAGAAGGGTTGACGGCCTTGACGTTCAGGTTAAAATCATCGCCGTTGTAGTCAGTCTCGAGCTGAAGCATCGAGTGTCCAGGTTGGTTTGAAAGCTTGATAAAGGTGTTAGATATTAGATGGCATGGAAGGGTCCACGAACAGGTCGTCGCTTACTTGGCTTTGGATCTTGGAAACCAAGTTTTGAGACCAGGCATAGTTTACTCGGGCTTGCAAGTTGCCGTCGGTGTCAATAGTACCTTGGAGGAAAGACTACGAATGTTCAGAATGAAAAATTGAATATTCACATCACTTTTGGCTCGCTAGATACCTTAGCTCCAACGAAAACGGTTCCAAAGCTGTAGGAGGGAGGCATGATCATGGAGCCAAGAGAGAAGGAGTGTGTGACTTGGAAGTTCTGGGATAAACCCTTGGTCAAATCGGCTCTGGCACCATCGAAGACATGGTTGGTCAGGAAAGTGTCTAAAGAGGCAAATTAAGTGAGTTTGGCTGTTTTCTTGGGATTTTCATATCTGGGGATGCTGTGCTCACTTTTAACTTCACGTTGAAGCGCTTCGTAAGAGCCAGGGTTTGGGAGACCAAGCCCAGCCTTGTACTCGTTGAAAAGTCGAACCAAATGCAAAGGGTTCCAGTATTGAGTAAGATCAGAGCCAGACATCGCTTGTATCTATGCGTGGGAGAGGATATTGATGCCTGTTTGGGGGAGAAGAACAAAGAACTAACAGGTAGCAGTAAGCAAAGCCCCAACTTGGTCAAGATTGATTTCTAAGCGGGGGTTCCCAAGGTAAAATCAGCTCGAATCCACTCGAATTCATTGGAATATGAAAAATTTCTCAACACCAACAATACGTAGCATGCGTGTATAGATGTTATACAAAACAATATAATTTGTTTAACGCGCTTGTCATGATGTGTGATATCATGGCCCACCAATGGCCATGATCTGCTTCATCCACGTTAGAAAAGTCGATTTACCCGATCACGAATTGTGTCATGCTATGAACTCATCTAAAACCAAAAATTCTTCACTGTGCAGTGGATGAACAAGGAAAAATTGCTTTTAGGACGGGTCTTGGATCGTTTTATGAGCACGTATTAGTGGTTATAAAGTCTATGTTAGCAAATATTACAAGGCTGTGCGTTACAAGATAACCAAGGCCGATCCAAAAGCTATTAATTAAAAGACTGAGTACAATGCATTAGGCTTAGTGCCACCACGGTTGATTTTCTAGACTCTATGTACATATCTACAGAGGTGGGGATTTCGAAAATATTCTGGTAAAATATGGGAAGCCAGTCCAGCCAGTAGACTAATAGCTCAAGAGGGTTTATCCTAGCTAGCGTTTTCCTCTTTGGTATCAAGCATTTCAGTCCACGGAGTGCTACCAAACATACCAGAAGAAGCACCTTTTAGCACCATCGAGACCATGACTCGGCAGGGCAATCAGAGGATTACGGTTTTTCAATCTTATGGGTCGACAATATCGAGTACGTTGTACTGGAGCTTGGGTTGCTAATCTGGGTATACTTGACCAAAAAACTAGCAGTGGCCAAATTGCTTATGATCGTTTTCTCAGATTCTCAAGCAGAATGGTCTTTTCATCCCATCTTTGCAGTGTTCACATGTGGGCGCTCACCAGTAAATCTAACGATTACTGTGCCAGAGCTTTGATGTCTCTTTCATTCTTGTGCTCGGAGCCGGTTGCAAGGCTTTTGTATCTGGCAAAGGTCGTCTAAAAGAGCGAGTTCAAAGGAATGGTTAGTACTTTCACAAGCATTCTTATATGGTTCAGGTCGAAGTGGCATAATAGAAAGCCAATTCAGCAACTCGAAGCAATATGTACCTGTTGAAGCCTTGAATGCCTTCGTTTCTTCCATGGGTGTCTTGCTTATTCCCATCACGAATTTGGGTCTCTTTGAAGTTGGATTTTAGAGACTTGCCCTTCAAAAAGAAGTCAGCATTGGTGCAATGTTATAGAGATCAAATAACAATACCAATTCGTCGGCTACTCTCGAAACATATGGGTTGCCACCTGCTTTCTGTTCAACGACGGATTTGTCTACACAGAGAGAAGTATAAGCGAATTGATGGGGTGTAATCATATAGAGCGCTTCGACATCACACCAATTGGGTTTCTACTATGAGTGTTGGGCTTCGAATACTGGGAATCGGACTCATCTTTTTTATGAGGGTGTAGGCTATCTTCGTATTTCAGTTCATTTACGGTTCGTTCATATTGCCCTCCGAGCGGCTTGGCCTGGGGCCCGTCAAGTCTTGAAGCCTTGATCACATTATTGGCCTCTGTGGAGCCGTTCCTAGCCTGCTGCCTTCCGCTAGCAATCTGTGCATCGAATTAGTAACGCTATTTCCAATTCTCGTCAATGCTACTCACCGAATTTGAAAGTTCAGCAATAATCTGGGCCACCTTCTCTTTGTCGTTACTGGCGCCATTTCTGGTATCTTCGGAAGAGCGTATAATCTGGGTGATGGTTTTCTGGTCCAACATCATTCTAAGATGGTACTCTCCATATACCACGTGGCTACGAAGGACTTACCTTCAATCCCTTTAGTTCGTCAACCAGGTTTTGGTTGGTCTCATTGAGGTTGTTCATGCCAATGACAACAACTTGGTTCTCACTTTTGCTTTTCTCTAATTGATTTCGCAGCTCAGTGATCTTGGTGATCATATCTTTGTTCTCCTGGTTTCCGAAGGATCAGCATTAATATATGCGCAATCGCAGAGCGAATCCCACTAACCTTAGCGTGTTTTATCGCCTGTTTTTTCAAGGAAATGAATTGCTCCTTCAAGGCAAGATTTAATTTGGTTTGTTCATTGAGCTCCAGTTCCTATGGTTTAGCGTGTTAAATGGCTTATTATGCTTCGAGTCAAACCGATAGCTAGGCTTGCCTTTTCCGCGAGCTGCTCAGCCAACTCGTTTTCTTGGAGTTGCTGAGCCGGGGACATCGTACGAGAGTTTACTCCGTACGAAACTGGAGTCAGAGGGGCTCTAGGCACCGGCGAGCCAGAATATGAATGTTGTATGTTTTTGAATTGACCTTTGTTTGCTCCAGCAACCTTTTCCATGGAAGCATACTTCTCCTGGGGAACAGAGCCGCCTGAACAGTATTCAACTCCTTAGTTGTGCAATGAGAAACGCTAAATCCTTTTGGGCCTACCTGAGCGCCAGACGACTAGTTCATCCTCCAACAAGGCAGTGTATTGTCTAAAGGTGAGTGCTTCAGCCTTGGATTGTTTTAGCATCGCCTTCAGCTGCTCAGAGCTCAGCTCTTGGTTAACCTTGGCTTTGTTCTTGATGGTTTTTGCTCTGCAGGTAATGGTTTTCCAGATGAACGTGAGGTAACAGGGCATCAGCTATGAGTATCTGTACCTTGCTCCGAAGCGAAGTGTGCTCAAGGTTTCGGCATCATTGTAGGACGAGGGAGAGCAGTTGATAATCAATGTGGTGCGAGAGTTTCCACCCAGGGATTCTTGCAGAATTCTAGTAAGCTTACTGTCGCGATATGGTATATGGGTCGACTGGCATGGTGTAGACATTAGGATCATAAGTAAAGTAGAGTGATTGTACTTTTCATAAGGGTCGATACCTTGCCATCAGAGAGCGCATTGATGACCATGCCAAGAGTCGTTAACGACTTGTTGATCTTTTTGGCCTCCTCCAAGGTTTGACCAGAGGCGCCAGTTTTGCCAACTTTCTCGGACCCAGCCAGGTCAACCAAGTACAGCTTTCCGGTCTTTACGCTCCCGTCTACCAGGTTCTTTTGACTGATCACAATTATGAAGATGGAGTGGGAACGCGAGCTCTCAGCATTCATGTCTGCGGTTCGTGAGGGAAAATAGTAAGTAGAGCTTCATTAAGTGCCCAACGAATCACGTGGCCTTACTTGTAGAGGATACGGCACGGGCACTCGCTCCACGGTCCATAACCTCGTAAACTTCTTGCAAATCGCTAACGTACACCTCACATAGATCCTTCACGTAGATCCCTCGATTTTTATCCTCGTGGATGGACAGGTTGTCGTTTTTGGCTGTAAGCAAGAGTGATTAGTGACCTCTCGTGATCGTTGTTCACTCTACAAATACTGACGGTTTAGCAGGTCACGGATTCTCTCCATGTATATCTCCATGCAGGATACCTTGACTGTATACTCGGTGGTATATGGGGAGTCGTGGATCGATTGAAAGATTGTTTCCACGATGCGAGGTATAATGCCTTGGAATTCGGCACTCTCCATATCCCCCTATCAAGCAAATTGCATATAAGCCAAACGAGTCATGCTTTTCCGGTTGACAATACAGATAAGCTACCATCATCGTATGAGTTTTACCACTACCGGTTTGGCCGTATGCAAGCACCGTGCCGTTATAGCCACACATAACATCTAATTCCGAAACATCAATACACCGTTATGCCATGGGCTACACGAAGTTCGCCAAATACCTTCCACGGTTTGTATGATACCATACTCGAATACCTCTTGTTGAGAAGCGGTTGGAGAATAGCACCTATCAAAGTTGAAAGTCCCTCGATGTTCCTTACTCTATGCAAGTTCGATTGAATGAAGGGGAGGGGCTTAGTGACTAGTGTATCAAACTGTAAAAGGAAAGGCGTTACTTCGAATTTAACTGAGGTTCCTGAATCATCGATATCGACAACCGTTCGTCCGTTGTTTCTTTCCTCGAGTTTGTTCTGTGGCCGAAATCGACATACGACTTTAACATTGTTACCCGACATGAAAATTCACTATCAAACTTGGTCCCGAGTTAACATTGACCAACAGCTACTAACTGGCGTGTTGTCACCTTACCTTTCAGTGTCAGTTGTACCGCTAGTACTGCTAGTCGCGAGGTGGAATGTTGGAATAAGATGAATAAAGGTTTCACAATGACGCTTCAGTGTCTATAAGGGGCAGCGGAAGATACAAAATACGCTAAACTTCATACAGTGTAATAGAGTGCATATCTGCAATATAGACTTGCACATCTTAACGGCTAATAGAAAGGGGTTAATATGATAAATAAATACCTGACACAGAAGCCGCACATCCTTTAATCCACTGCATGCCATGATATCCGAATATATCG
Organism: Basidiobolus meristosporus CBS 931.73; assembly: GCA_002104905.1. Taxonomy (NCBI): domain Eukaryota; kingdom Fungi; phylum Basidiobolomycota; class Basidiobolomycetes; order Basidiobolales; family Basidiobolaceae; genus Basidiobolus; species Basidiobolus meristosporus. The sequence goes on along the minus strand of MCFE01000353.1, from coordinate 34,977 downwards.
AACTGCATTGTACCGCTTTATGAAGGGATCGATAGGGCATACTGACGGATTCATCCAGGTGAAGATGCCGCTAGATGGCATGGCCTTGCTATGTTTCCTTGCAACTAGTTTGGAGGGCGGTTGTCCCTTAAAACAGGGGTGCTCTGTCATGCTCTGAGCAGAAACACACTGGTATCTACGATAATCTACGCGGACCAGCGGCTGTCCATCCCGAACGCGGTGCAATATGCTCAAACACCGATGGTCTCAGAGCCATCAACGTCATACAATGTCAGAGGCGGCGTTGTCGCAACCCGCAGCAGCGGGAATTATGACCTATCTATGGAATACCAAGCAGGAAACAATCGTCTGTCCATTGTGTAATGCTGCACCATAGCATTTGTCGTGGGGAAAAGGAAAGACACCGAACAAATAATTGATGAAATACAAGGCAAGGTATTCTTTAATTAAAGACATTTAGAAGACGAAAATTGGGAGTAGACTTAGTCGGAGAAGAATTCATCATCAGAATCGTAAACCATTGTGGCGAAGTCGACCTTGTATCTAAGTAAGCCACCAACACCACCAAAGCCCTTGACGAACTGAGCACCCTCTTGAGAGCGGTTGGTTACGAATTCGAGAGTAGCACCGAAGTCCTTGTACTTCTCGGCGAACCACTCAAGCAATGGCTGCTTCTCGACCACCTCCATCTCAGTTTTGGTTTCGGGATCCATGAAGTTGGCCTTGTCGGCCTCTTGCTCGGGAGACAAGTGCTTGATATCTTCTTGACCAGCGGAGTTCTTAAGAACATAGCGGGTAGTGGCCAAGCTTTCCCACACAATCAAGGTTTCGACGGCACCAAGCTCAAGACCCTTGAGGGTATCGTCAATACCGAAGCAGTATTTACCAGTATCTTGGGAGATTTCGTCGAAGTATTTCTGAATCAACTTCTTCTCTTGGATGAACTTGACGTTGGCCAAGACCTCACCGGACAACTCAATGGCTTGGTTGAAACCGTTCTCACCACCATAAGAAACATCAACAACCTTGATGATCTTGGCCTGCAGTCTTTGATCAAACAATTCGGATTGGGACAACTCGGTCTTGAAATCGGCAGAACCAGCAAGAACCAAACCAGCAACGTTGACCTTATCGTTGGTGATGAAGAATTGCACAGCTAATTCAGCGACCTTTCTCACGTAGTTGTGACGCTTTTCCTCACGAAGACGAGCAAAACGAAGAGCGGACTGACCACCTCTACCGTGCTTCTTGGGAAGATCAACGGAAAGCTTGTGAACAATATCACGAGTATTACCGGACAAGGTACCGAACAAAGTACCGTTACCGTCCATGACAATAAATCCAAACTTGGAGTCCGATTCCATCAATTCGGAAAGGGGTTCAGTATGGAACTTGTTGTCGCATAAGTAAAGAGAGGTGTTGATGGGCTTGAAGGGCTCAAAATCGATATTGACCTTCTTTTCTTTGCCTTCATCAGTCAAAATAGTACCACAGTATACGACTAAGCCATTTTCAGGAACTCTGGTATATAGCTTAAGACGCTGTTGAGTGGAAGTAATGGCAGCTAAAACTGAAAGACGATTGACTCTACTCTTGATGTTGGAAGCAGTACCATACTCATCGGCAAGCATCTTAGCTGCACGTGAAATCTGATCCTTGGGTGGGAGAATCAAGGAAATCATAGAGGTACCATTTCTACGGGTAAAAGGGGAAATTTTAACTAGGGAACAGTTGGGAAGGAGGAAGGAATGCAACAAACCCTCTGGCGGCTTCCAAATTCTTAATCAATTTCTTGATCTTCCAGATTTCAACATTGCGGTCGGTTTCGTTTCCTTGTTGTTGGGATGACATTTTGTATGCTAAGTAATATCAGGTAAAAGAGCAAGTTAACTTAAGAAAACCACTGGGGGAGAAATACTTGTATTACCTATAAGTCAAAGAAAGGGAATGTATGGAGCAAAAGAACAGAAAGTCCAAGGTACCTTTCGTAAACAAGCGCCAGCAAGAAATGAGTGACCCGAAGTTGAAAGTAAAAATGCGAGCTTAAGGGGTAGATTCTGCGGTTACGCCCTTGCTTTTTTTTTACTGAAATTTTTTTCAGATCTACATTATTTCATTATAGTGTAATTGAATCAGGCAAAAAAACAAGCCCAATAAATATCAATTCGCCACCAGAGCCCACACAGATCACGATTCGATGTGCATTATAGTTGGTAATCATTCACCACTTCTAAACAACTTTGACGCTAACCTGGCTAGGGTGTGCCAAGGTAATCACAATGTTAAGCATTTATTTTGAAAAAGCACCCGTTTTGGGCTGGTGTGTTCTTCAGTTGCCTGTACACAAATATGACTTCATCGTTCAGAATGGTACAGGCAGTGCAGAGTATATATAGATATTTTCATGGCCGCCATCACACAGGCGCTCTCGGAAACAGGGAGAGTACAATGAAGGGCAAGGAGGGCGGGAGGCATGAACAATAAGGCAATATATGGTTGGATCTATGACGAATATCCAACCGAGAGCTCAATGGATTGCCGAGCCGCGGCATGGTCCAGATTTGCTAGAAAATCCCATCCCGTTGAGTCAGTGTCCGTCAGCTACATCGCCACTAGTGGGGATAGGAAATATCGATCTCACGCATGTCTCCCCAAAAACCGCCTCACAGCATATCTAATCTCATACTCCAGCGCTTGAGTAGCCTTCTAATTACGAACCTTTGTGTAAGCAGCTGACTTGGCCATATTGAGTAACCGGCCCAGAATTTACAAAGTTGAGCATTGAGGTTATTGCTATGGGCCTCGCGTTTCCATAAACTCTTCAATGTCCATATCAATCTTGATAAGTATAATTTAATACATTAGTATATTTTCCGTTTTTGCCTGGGAATCAATCATTTGACACGAATGCTCAAGATATCGACCGGATTTCACCAATGACTGTAATGCTACCTTCAGACTGAAGGTCTTAGGACCAAGCTGTTTATGCCTCTGTCAAATATGAGCAACTAAAATGGTAGAATTTGGGGCTCCTTGGGTAAAGAGCCCTTTCTTACCCCAAGAGCTGGTCCATCGATCCAACTTCATAAATTTTCTGTATATATCAGTTCATATATATTCACAAGTCCACATACTGGGGTTTCTGATGTAAATGAGTAATCATATGACTGTACTGATCTTTTTAGAACATCTGGATCGGCTCCTTATCTTCGGCTAATCATCAGGTTTTGTATTTCGGCTTGCGAGTCCCCACTCCAAACATTATCATGTTCATGCCACACGCCTGATCTCTAGTAACCAGAAATTGGCATCAACTCGGTTAAACCGGAAAACCTACAGTGTTAATCTGATTTGAGAGTACACATTAATTTGTTTATTACCTTTACATTGGCACTTTTGTTTCTTAAATCCCTCTTGATAAAGGATCTCCATAACTCAACCATACACGGATTTTGCGAAGGACTTATTGTACTTTACCTAAACTATCACTTCCTCTAATTATTCTCCTGTTAGTCAGCGCAACACTACATACACGCGTTCTCGCTATTCTAATCTCCCCATTCTAATCCCTCATCTCGTTGTATACTTTCAACAAAACTACTTTCTTCAACTTAAAAAGAACCAATCTCTGTTAACAAAGTAACTATGTCGTTGCATATTAAGTTTCCTCCTGTTTTGCCTCTTATATGTTTCTTTAGAGTTCCACATGGCTAATCAGGGTCCCACTCAAGTTGCTTCATCAACCAGCTCCCGTTTTCTTGGTATGTTCCTACTCCATAGAATTTGGTCGCACCTTGAGTGAAGAAGGTATTCCTATTGACACATATTCTAGGCGAAACCGACAAAGTTATTCGTGCTTCCGTCAGCGAGGGAAAGACCGGCGAGCCTTTGGAGATTTCCTATACCAATTGCAAGGTTGTAGGAAATGGGTCATTCGGAGTCGTTCACCAAGCGCAACTTCTCGAGACCGGCGAGGAAATTGCCATAAAAAAAGTTTTACAAGACAGAAGATATAAGGTAGCCCCATAAAGTTATATCTCATAAGCTAGCCTGTACTTAGCTTATTGAAATTTAGAATCGAGAATTGCAAATTATGAGAACCTTGTCACACCCTAATATCGTGGACTTGAAAGCCTTCTTTCACACGAATGGTGAACGGGTACGTGCTTAACAACCCTGGTTTAGGCATGTTCTGAATACTCACAATTTTTGTCTACCAGAAAGAGGAAGTTTATTTGAACTTGATCCTTGAGTTTGTTCCAGAAACAATCTACAAAGTCGTGAAGCAGTATAACAAACTAAGACAGCAAGTCCCCATTCTCCACGTGAAACTCTACATGTATCAACTCTTTCGTTCATTGGCTTATATTCATTCGATGGGTGTATGCCATCGGGATATAAAGCCTCAAAATCTCCTAGTTGACAGTGCTACTGGCGTTTTAAAGTTGTGTGACTTTGGAAGGTAGGGCATTCATTATAGCAGTAATGTAATCGTTCTCTAATTGTATTGTGATATAACAGTGCAAAAGCGCTTGTACCTGGAGAACCCAATGTTGCATACATTTGTTCGCGCTATTACCGTGCCCCTGAGCTTATCTTCAGTGCCACCAATTACACCACAAGTATAGGTACATCCCACCATTACTGAGTTAGCTCGAGTAGCATGTCGATACTAAAGTCGCTTTACTGATTATTACTAGATATATGGTCTTCCGGATGTGTTATGGCCGAGTTGATATCTGGGCAACCTCTATTCCCAGGAGATAGTAGCATTGATCAGCTGGTTGAAATTATCAAAGTGTTGGGAACACCATCTAGAGAGCAAATTCGCAGTATGAACCCTCACTATGTTGACCACAAGTTCCCACAAATCAAACCACACCCCTTCTCAAAAATCTTTCGCTCTCGGGCTCCGGAAGATGCCATCGATTTGGTTACTCGTCTACTTGACTATACACCTAGCAAGCGACTTACGGCGGTGGAGGCTATGGCTCATCCATTCTTTGATGAGTTGCGTCAAAACTCCGATATTTCCAAGGAGTTCCCTCCGCTGTTCAACTTCACTCCCAATGGTACGATTTCAACCTCATTAGATCTGACAGCATGTCTCTAAATCCTTTCTAATTGTCTGTTAGAGTTGTCGATTCGCCCCGATCTCATTCGTGCGCTTGTACCGCACCATCTTGAACACGAACTCTTTGCTCGCGGCATTGATGTCCACAACTTTGTTCCTATTCCAAGAAGCCAGGCTCATGTTCAACTCGAGTAAGCAGTTGTATCGCCCAATCTATCTCACTCAATACGATTTACCTAACCCCACCCCACCCCACCTACACTTCTTAAAAGCCAACAGTAAAGTGAACCTCTCCCTTTCATTACCTTAATTTGGTCGCACTCCTTCAGCCTTTCTTCATTTCGATGTAATATTGTCATACTGTTTCCTTTTCTCTATTTTTGGATTCTCGAAGTTCTGTTTTCATTGAGTGAACTATATTTTACTTTAGAATACAAACAATTGAAATATCGATTGGTTTCATTCGACTTGAATAGCTGGGAGTTTAGGAGAGTTGGCCAAATTGGGCTCCCGAGATCTCTGGAGTTTCATTCACGACCAGAACATGATTCTGCTTTCGGCTTTGACTCCGATAAAGTTTGGTTTAACACGGACTCCAGTTCGTGGGGGGGGGGTTGGCTGAAGCATGGTCCTGAAGCACAACTAGGTTTAGTGCCGCAGCTCCGCCTGCATTAGATTCTGAATCTAACGACTTTTTGTTTGGCAAGAGATCTGTTACATCAACAATCGACTGTCCACCAATGCATGAATTTCTTGAGCAGTTCACAAACCACTCTCATGATCGGTGCCCGTGGCGGTGTAACATTGCGATCACGGGGCCGTGCTGTTTACATAAAGGATTGGATTCCTGGACACGCCCAATCTTGAACAACCAAAACTCCCTTACAGCACAACCAAAATTACCCACAATATCAATTGGACAAATCAGGGAATTACGGAGATGCAGTAGCAACAACTGTGCTGATCATGTTAGACCATCTCATGGTCCACGCTAGTTCACTTGTTGATGTGCAGGCTCATGTCAAGTGATTTTCTATGGAGCATTGCTGATGCTCCTTCATGCAGTCATGTTGGAAACTTCGCAAAGCCTGCTCTATATGTACTATCATGATTATCATCACTAAGGCTGGTTTAGTGCATTAGGTGTTTACAAATCAGTTTTCAATAGAGCTTTAATCTGGATTTTTAGGCTAATCATGCCGTTTGTAACCATGGTTTTGAATGGTCAACCACCTACCAGCATACTGCTCAACGATGCATGCCAAGTCAAGTTGGCTAACCTGGTTCTATCCAGATACGACAAAGTTTGAAATGCTGTGCGTGCGTTGCCAACTGATGCGGGTGTTGGGCACTTGCGCTAGTAGAGGACATCATGCAGATGTAGATTTGGTCCAGGAGATTTTATTCTAGGGTCAACAAACTCCCAAATCGCTGTAAATTAACCGGCCGAAGCTCTACAGCTTTGCTCGTTTCTTGGATGTGAGCCGAGAATCTTGCCTTGTACGTGGAAGCTTACTTTCGGAGTAGCGGCTTCGCTGTTCCTGCTGAAGCCCCGTATATTTCCACGAGAGGGAGACCCTTCACCACACAACGTGGTGTCGTTCCAGACCCCAAAAACAGCATAGCGGCCGCGAAACACCCTTGTTCGCATTTCCCCGAGTGTTTGGGCTTTCAAGAGAATTCCAGATAACGCGTTTGTTGGTATCAGGCTTGATCTGGAATTATTCCGTTGCAGGAGGTTGGGATCACCACAATAGGGTCTGGAAGTAAGATGTGCCACAAGTCAATGAATGTAGTACATGAAGGTTCTTTCAATGTGGTATTGCCCCTGACAAGGGAGGGACATCATACGTGCAAGCATATTGGAGAGGGGGTCACGTTCAAACTGGTTGGTAATTAATAATGATTGTCAATTGTCGGATGATCGGAGAGCCTAAACGAAATATTGCAGCTCATATTTCGTGCGGAAATTTAAGCAGCTTCAGCTTCGCCCTGCATGCGAGTCTCGTATCTGCAGCCTCCTAGGAATAGCTACTCAAGGGTGAAACATGGAGGAGCATATCTCGCTTTTACAAATAATGAGGCCCATTGACAATAAGCCCTCTTGCACCTTATCTTTACACTGCTCCAACTTGAATGACCAAGAGTAATTATCAGAGTGTGGCTCCTGGCAGCGGCATTACCAGCAACATGGTCAAGAAGTCGCCCGAAGAAGTCGAGACAGATACCTACGTGGTGGCGATTACCCGGCGAGATCTATTTCGTAACCTGGCAAACAGGATCGTATACTCCAAATTCTATACTTTTCTGTATATCTTGCTCGCGGTGCTCAGCTTGATTTCTGTGGTGCTGGTATGTAGAGCTTCACATCTTTGTATTGTTCTGCTTTGCTAAACGTTGCTTGTATGTGCCCATTCCAGAGCTTCTTGTATGAATGGTATGCGCAGTCTATCCACATCGCGTGTTTGAGTGTTTCGTAACCATAGAATTAGCCCAGGACTTGAGTTTTTTGTTTTGGAGATTATCATCAACCTAGCAATGCTTTTCGAGGTGATAATTCGCATGGTTGCGTTGGGAAAGGTGAGGCCGCGATCCAATGGTGAATATCGATAGGCGCTAACCATGGCCCTGAAATAGACATACTGGAAGTCGCTCTTCAATATACTAGATGTGGTGCTGATGATGTTTTGTCTCGCTACACTGATATTACTGTTCCTTGGCTGCTCGCCTTTCAACGAAAAGGAGGAGCTTGTTGATACTGTTTTCCTCGTTATCCGTAACATAGCCCAGTTCTGGCGACTACTCACCACAGTTCAAAAGTAATCTTCCATACCTTCACCGGATTATAGCCACCCGAGCTTACCGATTGCTTTGCCAGGAACAAGCGACACATCAGTGCTAAGAATGCAACCATCGATTTTCAGGACATACGTCCCACTTCGATAGTTTTTGAAGATGTCACTCTGACCATCCCCCCTCACGGATACGTGCTTGAGGAGGAGGAGGAATACCCTTGAGGCAGCACTCCGCTTAGCAATGGGCTTGCGAGAACATTTGAGCTGAAGTCTAGCTAGTTAGCAAGTGCATTTTGTCGTTGAATCAGCCAGCCTGAATGCCACCTCAATCCCCTCCCTGTAGGAGATGTTAGAGGATTAAATATTTGTTAACATGATTTTGTGCGCCGTTGCCTTCTTCGTTGAGGCTTATGGCCAAGTAAATAAAATGAAGATCGTGTCCTGTGATTGGCGTCTCTTGAGGTGGCGGGTAGCAAAGACAGGCGATGGGGTAGGTCAAACCGCTGCTGGGTGTCCTGTTTGGGTTTGTTGGCCTACTTGCCAGTATGTTGGTGCTAAGCAGTCACAATTAGATCTCCCTGGCTTGAGCCTCAAATATCGGCAAACCTTTATGGAGTGGTGGCCGTGCATGGAATCTGGACAAATGTTTAAATTAATCAATTTGCTCCTACCTGTTTATTTTGATACCCCAATTGGAATTGCAAATGTGGATTATGATAGGTGTTCCAATGACCAACCAATTTGGCGTGTGCTCAGCATGGTCTGGTATTAAGGGATTAGGTTGAATTGTATTATGAAACTGATTTGAATTGAACAGTCTTGCGCCCTCAACTTATTAATCTGCTTTCCTGATACGCTTCTCCGTACTTCACAAGCAACACGCTTACCAAAATCACTTTAATCTGAAAGTCTCCCCGCCATTTCAGCTCTTCCATGGTTTTTTCCAAGGAAAGACGGAATAATGATAAATTACAGCCACCCTTGAACGATGCGATTTCGTTTGTTTCTTTCGATTCTCTTGGATACGACTCGGAAGGGGGAGACTCTGGTGTTATCTCGAAGATATTCAGTCGAGTGAAAAGTTCCTTAAATAATACATCTGTAGCAAATCTGAGCCTCACAGGAGACGCTAGTTCTGCTAATTATCCGGCACCATCTATCCATTCAGCTGCCTCAATAATGTCCAACTTAACAGTGCCCGAGAGCCAAGGAAAGGTATCGTCGGAAGAGAGAGATAGTATTCAGGGTGACAACTCTTCTACTATGACTGGAGCTTCTATGTTACCATCATCAGATGCAAAGTCCGATCTGGAGCCGCTTGAGAAGCTTCCAGGCCATCCCAAACACAAACAGCTCCAAGTTACAAATAAAAGTTCTTTCAGCAATATAATTAGGCGTTTACGTGGCGAAGGCATCAATAAAGATTACTGGATGCAAGACGACCACTGTAAGGAATGCTACGAATGTAAAGCGCCGTTCACCACCTTCCGAAGAAAACATCATTGCCGAATCTGCGGTAATTCCTTAAGCCTTTGTTCACTTTGTTACCTTTAGGTCAGCCATTTCAATCAAGCTAATCAAGGGAGCAATGTTTTCCATCTGTAGGCCAAATATTCTGTTCGAAATGTTCTTCCAAAATCATCCCAGGCGAACGCTTTGGCTACCCTGGCTTGATGAGAGTTTGTAATTATTGTTCGTCTCTTATCAGTAATGAGTATTCACAAGACCGAGAATCATTGGATGGTAGCTCCATTGACGAGCCCTTGGTGGCACCACCTTCTCCTCCCGCTTTGGTACTTCCGTCAGTTACATCAGAGAGTACATCAAGTTCTTCAACACAAGCACCAACGCAAACACCAACACAAGCAATAGTGCCAGCACAGCCGCAAACACCAACGCAAGTGCAGACACAAACACAAGCACAAATACCTTCACCATCGCATACCAGTTCACCCAAATTGTTAAGCAAAAAGCTCTCATTCTTGGCTCCTCCGACTCATGTCACTTTGCCAAACTCAATTACTCCAACGGTAGCGCTTAGTAATGCTGAGCCCACAGCTACCTATTCATTAAGCTCACTCATCGATACCAACTCAGTGGAGGGATTCAAAAGGATGTTATCTGTAGGCACCAATATATTATCAGGCAGATCGAGAGCGAACACTCTCACCGAAGATCCCAATGGCGACATGAACTTTTTAGCTCCATTTCGCAAATACACGGCAGAGTACCCAAAGAACAGCGCTATGATGGATCCCAACCCTTTGATCGACCCAGAAATCGCACCTTTCTTGAGCGAAGATGACGATGAGTCTCCGTACGACTCGTGGATCACTATACCGGCTAATTTCGTGCCAACAGTAATCAATTCGTCACAGGCAGTTCGACTCTCCCCAGAGATTGGTGCAGTGTCCTCCCCGATCTCTTTCAACGAGTCGCATGGCGAGGACGAGTTCCTGGATATCAGCTCAATGTCCTACCCAGTCTACGGCAACAAAGAGAAAATGTCCAGTCGAAGCAGTTTCGCGCGTGACAAAACAGGCCATTCAAACAACTCACCGCTTTGGAGGTCGCGAAGCCCGAGCTTTCATTCTAAGGTCAAGCCACGCCATTTCATGGGATTCAACAATGGCAATCCTCACTGGAGCAAAGGGTATAGACACCACCAAAGAGTCAACTCCACGCCAGTCAATGTGGAGATCAATGCTGCTTCACTTCAGCATATGCGAAAGCTGTTACTGCAAACGCTCAATGAGCTCGAGGTGGACACTCGTGATGGTTGGGAGCAGGTCCTTATGAAATTCTTCTTGAAACTCTCCGACAACGTTCGTCCCAATGTTCGGGCAGGTGACGATATCGACATAAGGCATTACGTGAAGATCAAAAAAATCCCCGGAGGCTCCCCCTCTGACTGTGAATACATCAATGGCTTTGTGTGTACCAAGAATCTAGCACACAAAAGAATGCCACGTATTCTGAAGAATCCTCGGATTATGATTCTGACGTTCTCTTTAGAATATCACCGAGTGGACAACCAGTATCTGTCCCTAGAGCCGGTGCTGGCTCAAGAGCGGGAGCATTTAAAGAATCTGGTGGCCAGAGTAGTCGCACTAAGACCCACGTTGATTATCGTCGAGAAAAGCGTATCCAGGCTGGCGTTAGAGTTCCTGATGAAAGCCAACGTCGCTGTCGCCTTCAATGTCAAGCCTAGTGTTGTTCAAGCTATCGCTCGGTTCACCAGAGCTGATATCATCTCCTCTATTGACAAATTATCTCTTGAGCCTCGTTTAGGCAGATGCGGTACATTCAACCTACGTACGTATGCCCATGAGCTGATTCCAGGGAAGAAGAAGACGTTCATGTTTTTCGAAGAATGTCCCAAAGAACTCGGCTGCAGCATCGTCCTGAGAGGAGGAAGTATGGATATACTTAGCAAGATCAAGCAGCTCACCGATCTTATGGCTTTCGTTGCTTTCAATCTGAAGCTTGAGTCTTGTTTGCTCAGAGACCAGTTTGCTTTGAATCCGGTGGTCAATCCAGAGACCGAAAAATTAGCCAGTGCCCGCGAGCAAGAAGAATCTAGTGTCATAATCACCGAGATTGATGGTGACTCCAAAGTTATAGATGACGAGCTTGGCTCGAATATTTCTTTGGAGCAAATCATCGCTGCCATGAAGCCGTTTGAAACCAAGATCCTATCCGCCTCACCGTTCGTCAAGTTCCCTCCTCCGTACCTTCTTTCAACTATGCGAGATGACGCTTTCAAGCTAACTGCATTGAGGAAGATAAGGGCTAAAGAAGAGATTACCTCTTCGTATCTGGCCAGGCTGTACACTGCAGACGAGCAAGAGCAGATCCAAAATATGTCGGATGCGGATTACACGGAGTTTGTGCAAGAATACATCTCTAACATCAATATCGGGGAAAACTATTTGATGTCCAAGAGCTTTGACATATCCCCATTTGCACATCAATCCATTTTGGTCTTATATTTCAACATCTGCAAGGAGAATACCGCGCCCTGTCAAGCGCCAGAGATACATCCGATCGAGTACTATCGCAAGACGGATGTTACTTTGGGACAATACCTGGAAGAACTGTGCTTTGACTCGAACTATGTGTGCCCGTCATCGGATTGCGATAGGCCTCTTAAGCTTCACTTCCGGAGTTATGCTCACGGAGACGCCAGGGTTACAGTTCGGATCGAAGATTCCGAATCAAGAATGCCCGGCATTGACCAGACGATCCTGATGTGGAGCCACTGCAAGATCTGCAAGAAGGACACGCCGGTGGTACCCATGTCGGAAGAAACCTGGAATATCTCGTTTGGTAAATATATGGAGTTGACATTCTATCGCAAGGATTTAAGTTGCCGCGCTGGAATATGCCCCCACAATATCCATCGAGATCATATTCGCGCCTTTGCGCTGAGTGACCTAGTGGTTAGGTTTGAGTATGAACCTATCGAACTCCTTGAGATCGAGGTGCCATCTATCAGTCTGAAGATCAAATCAGACGTCACCGCTGCCTTGAAAAACGATGATATCGAGAAACTCCGAATCGATATCGTCAAATACTGGGATTCGGTGGCTGAGCGATTGAAAACAGTGACTTACGAAAATGTCATGGCCAACAAGCTGGAGGCATGCAAGCAAGAAGTCGGAGATATGATCCAGAAGATGGTTGCGGAAAAGACTTACTTCTTGCACCTGCTCCAGCAAACCTATGACGAGAGCCCACCAACCGACACCCTGGCTTTGAACGAGGTCGTGCGTGTTTTGCAGGAAAAGGTGCTCGAGTGGGACGAGGATTTCAGTGAAATAGCAACCAAATACTTTCCAACTGATAGGAAACTAGCTGCTACTCAATTCAAAAAACTATTCCCTGAGAAGGAGTTCACCATCAACGGGCTGGAATCTCTTCGTGGTACTTTGAGCAAGGATTTCGGCTTGGACGGCACCACGTATATGATCACCGGCCAGCCAGAGGAGTACCTCAAACCAAAGCAGCTACCCGCTCTTGGTACCTCACCTACCTCGCCTGAATTCCAGGCAAGTGGCGATATTTTCAACGATGACTCTCCTGAAAACCATACGCAGAAAACAGACAACATGCTCTTTTCTTCTTTAAGCAGGTCAGTCTATCGCAGGTTCTCTTTGGAGATGATGAGAGAGCTGAAGGCGCAGCAACGTACGCTACAGCGGCCAAAATTGCTACCAACAGGATCACAATCACTTACGGCTAGTAATTCGAGACCTCGATTGGATCGATACGAAAGCGGGACCAGCATATCCCAACGCTCCCGTGAATCCAACATCTCGTTCATCAAGGTCAGTGGGCCTGGTAAACAGCCCGTTGATCCAGGGAACCTTTCGAAGTCCGCTCCTCACCACACATCACGCCTGTTAAATCCGACCAAATCTACTGCTGCCAAATTCCACAGCCCTAGCTGGATGGATAAACCTCGCTCCAAAAGCACTAAGGGGGACGGACTGAAGGACAAGAAGGGCTACCTAGACAGGCCCAACACTAAACCACCGCCTTTGCAAACCCGTGTTGTCTCCACTGGATTCGACAAACGAAGAATGGTTGATAGATTTTTGAGCAAGGTGGAACCACTTACGCGAAGCTCAAGTATCAAACGGATCGGCAAACCAGTCATTGAGGTGTACTCCAACGCTAAAGATGCGGTCACCGAGGATTCTGACGATGAGTACGAAATCGGCTCAAGTACCAGAAAGAAAAGCGGAATCAATGAAGGTGCACATCCGTTTTCTTTGACCCGCCCCGACGCATTTGACGCATCTTTGGGTGACGAAGACTATTACCCTCACTCTGGCAGATCATCCCCAGAAGACTTCATATATGATAGTGCCTTGGCTTTCCTAGGAAAAGAAGGAGATTTCCCCCCACCATCTCCCCCACGGTCCCCTTATCCTTTAGACGATGGCTCGGATAGATCTCATAGCCCTACACCTAGTGGCACACAAGAGAATTCCCTTTCGGTTTTACCTACAGGCCATCTGCAAATCGACAACGAACTTCCCGGCACTGCAGAAAGACTGTCGTTGATGAAAACCATAACAAACTTCTGGGGAGTAGGAAACTCCGCGAACTTCCAGCCACTAGAATATCCTCTGTAAGTAGCATCTGCTCTGGGTATTTAACATTCGCGCTAGTGGATCCCCTAATCTATCTATACAGGCTCCCCACGGAACACATATTCCCGGATTCTTTGATCATGGTCAGGGAAGATGAGCCCAGCTCCATTATTGCGTTTACCTTAAGGTAGCCATTGTTGCTTTCCGGCGTCCGCAGTACATGCATCTTGTTAACCTCTTTACCATCGTGTAGCTCCAAGGACTACAAGGAGAAACTGGAATCGATGCTACGAAACCAGAATCTACGAGACTCGTACGTAGACCAAGGGGATTCCGAAAGTGACGAAGTGTTCGAACTAAACGACACTAACGATCTGGGTGGCGAATACAATACCATCCCGGATATCGAAGATACCTTGCTGAAGCCTACTGGAACCCATATCAAATATCGTAAGTCGATAAAAGTGGCCCCAAATATTCACTGCCTTGAGTCTGATCAACCCGCTTGAAACTGTAGAATTTTCTGAAGGCTCCACCACGCTGTTCTGCAAGATTTTCTATGCCGAGCAGTTTGATGCGCTCAGGAGACAGTGTGGCTGTGAGGAATCCTATCTAGAGTCACTTGCTCGTTGTGTAAAATGGTCGGCCACTGGTGGAAAGTCTGGATCCGCCTTTCTCAAAACCAGAGACGACCGCTTGATCATGAAGCAAATGTCACGGTCCGAGATGGACGCCTTTCTTAAATTTGCGCCTTACTATTTCGAATACTTGTCGAAGGCTTTCTTCCACGAGGTAAGAATTCGCCTCGAGTTTTTCTAGAACAAGCACGGATGATCTAAACAACCCACCACATAGCTACCTACGCTTCTCGCTAAGGTCTATGGCTTCTATCGTATCGGCTACAAGAACCTGGCCACCGGGCGATCCATGAAAATAGATGTGCTAATCATGGAGAACCTGTTTTATCAGCGGAAGGTCTCTAGGGTAAGTTGAGACGTCTAGGGATAAGCAGAGGATGTTACCGTTGCGGTTGCTTACTGGAGTGTTTTGATTAGATATTCGATCTCAAAGGGTCCACTAGAAACCGGCATGTGCAATCCACCGGAAACGAAAACGAGGTTTTGTTGGACGAGAATTTGATGGAATGTAAGAGCCCCTTTTCGTAGCAACTGCCGCTGAGTTCATGGGCTAACTTCTATACTAGTCACCTTTCAATCACCTCTCTTTATTCGCGAGCATTCCAAAAATCTGTTACGGACCTCAGTGTGGAACGATACTCTCTTTTTATTTAAGCGGAATGTCATGGACTATTCGCTTTTGGTAGGAATTGATGAGGAGAAACACCAGCTGGTGATTGGTATAGTTGGTAAGTGTGGAGAATGAATGATGGCAATGCTCGGCTACAGCAGAATACTAATCGTTTCAACCCAGACTTCATTCGAACTTTCACCTGGGACAAGAAATTGGAGTCATGGGTGAAGGAATCTGGGATTTTAGGTGGAGGCGGCAAGGAGCCTACGATCGTCTCCCCGCGCCAATACAAAGTTCGATTCAGAGAAGCTATGGAAAGATACTTCTTGATGGTTCCAGACAAGTTCTGTGATCCAAACTCTATTCGTAAGGGAGCTCGTGCTGCGCCAGTGCTGTAGCTATGCCCGAAGACACCATCTTTATTGCTTACCACAATGCACTCTTGCTCTACACTGAACTATAGAGCTGTTCCTCTGCTCTACACATGTATATTTCATTGCTCATTCTACATCTACACACTCCAGCCCAAGAAACGCCTCATTATCTCATTTCTCAATGGTAGACAGGGATTGGCCTGAACTTACTGCCCACAAGATTATTATTATTCCCTTCTAATTCCAGCACTACCCAATATATCCCACTGCCACATCTGAAGATCATTTACTGAATAAGTAAACAACATAAACGCGCACGTGAACAATACATTTGAATCAGTACCACACCCGAGGTAGTGCAATTGCTCGCAAATGCCACATATCTCTGCAACAACCGGTTGCGAGTTGACCTTAGCCCACTGGTGCTTGGAACTGGTTCAGCCACATAGAAGGCAATCAAGTAGGAGGTGGCTTGTTGGGATCATCTTCGTAGGACAGGCCCTAAAGGGAAAGGGTTTCGTGTGAAACACAAGTGGCAAAATACAGCGAGGCTGGTTGAAATGCGTCAAGCGAGCCATCTTTCCAATTCCAAAGCAGCGACAGCCTCTGGGTTTCTAGATCAACCTCTCCAACACTCCAATGTCCCACAACCGGGAGCAGAGCAGGGGTCGGGGGACGCCCCAACGATCATTTGTTTGTAACTTGTGCCACATCCGTTATTACCTCGCCTATTCATCGATAGTAGCCTTGTCTCAGAGTCCGGATGGTACAGCCAGTAACTGGTCCCTCCATAGGATTTCGGCCTGATTTGTCTTAATCCTCTATTCGCGGTCTTTCGGGCATATGATCTCGATCTCTACATTGGACTGTTCTCAATGCGGCACATGAGCCATTCCGATCACGCGGTCTACTAGACCCACACCTTGATCGCGGAGTTTACTGGAGGTGATCCAGCTCTCTGTGCTGCGTAGTATCGAGCTGAATACATGATCAATAGATATCCTGTGACGATCTCAGGTCTCGTACAGGATGCGGCCCAATGTTCATTCACGAATCCTTTATCTCCGGCATGTGAATAGCATAGGATATATTTGTACAGAGCCACACTCGACGATGTTGATCCAAACATTAGATTAGCCTTTGGTTTTCAATGGCACAAGAGGAACGCTGAGGGTTTCCTGTACCATCATATCGTTCATGTGCAGCTCTTGCGTCCAATTGCTGGCCTTGGATCTGGTGGTTGTTTCTGATTGTTGGGATCTCATTTATTTTTCCTAACCTTGGAGCAGGCGGCCGCCTACTACTTTTAACATCCATCCACCTCACCTCGCATCCTCTTATATCTCTACCCTCTTCAACTTGGAGCGAGCATACCACAATAAAACTCTCCAACCCGCTATTCCTGTCATTACCCTTTACCTAGATGCAACTGGTGTGTCTATCCTTGCTCACAATAGTTGGCTGCTAAACAAATATATACAATATCCTGAACTATCTGTTCGTCATTCGAACCCAATTCCAGAAGCAACACTATGCTACTCTTAAAGAGAAACCAATTGACCTCGGAGGATTTGATCAAGACTGAGCACGTAAGTAGCCCAACCTTGTTCGCCTTTTCTCCACTGACTGCTGTGTGGGGATACTAAGCAAAGGCCCGGCTGTCGCTCTCTCTGACCAACAAGTAGCTAATATTTCTGATAGATTATCCGTAGAGTCTCTCACGGGAAGCTGGGTGGTCTCGGTATCGACTTCGACGTATGGCAGTGGACTCGACCAGAGCTGTATGGAATAGTCGTCGGAGTATTTGCCCAATTAAATCTGTTAGCAGTACTGAATATCTCGCAATCTCAGCTATTGGATTTCGTTATGGATATTGATCGCGGCTACATTAGTACGCCATACCATTCGTTTCTCCACGCTGCTGATGTGTTCATCATGACCTACAACCTGGTAAACTACTCTCATGTCCAGGGCTATCTGATTGATCTGGACGTGGTTGCGCTATTGATTAGCGCTTTATGCCATGACATAGGCCATGTAAGTTTTCCTGGCATTTCGCCACTTCCCTACACCCCTGCTGACCATTCTTTGAAATCCCCAGCCAGGACTGAATAATCTTTATCAGGTGAACTCCAACAACGCACTTGCCCGCCGGTACAACAACGAGTCCGTCCTGGAGAAATACTCCGCTGAAGAGACTGTGAAGTTGCTGGAAAAGCACCGCCTGCTTAGATCAGTCCGGACCAAGAGCAGTCTCGACATCCGGGAAACTTCTCATGGCGCGTACGTCCAAAATGCCATCGTCAAGTGTATATTGTCCACTGATATGTCGGTGCATTTCGGACTCATTGAGCAATTCACCACGGTGGTCGATATTCTGACCATCTCCCCGATAAATGACGAGCTCCCGTTGGACGAAGGGTCAGTGCAAGTGAAAGGCCCCTCATCCGAGAGTTCCCCACTTCCTCAGTCAGAGCACCGCCAGATCATTTGCAATGTTTTACTACATGCTGCAGATATAAGTAACACAATACGTCCGTGGGAATTGTGCAAACGATGGTCGGACGTTATATTGGACGAGTTCTTTTTCCAAGGAGATATGGAGAAGTTGAACAATCTACCTGTGTCGCCGAACATGGATCGGGAGCATTCGAATCAAACTGACATCAGTCTCAAATTCGGGGATTTTGTTGTCAAACCTTTCTTTGAGGTGCTGGCTGATTTCAGTTCGGAGGTGCAGCCACTTTTGGATAACTTGTGTGAGAATCGGGCGCGCTGGTTAAGCCTAGATAGCATGAAGTCTCCACATCGACTTCTGACGTCCAAGAGCAACCTCAGTAGATTAAGTGTTCCTGCGGGCACTCTGGATATACCGGACCTCCCCTCCTTGCCATCTGTGTTGAGACGGCACTCAACAGATATCCAAGGAAAGCCAAGGAGACATTATCTTAGCAGCGCCGTTGAGCTGACCGAAGAGCCGGGAGAGTATTCCGCGTCTAGACTGGTTCATGTGCCGCCTGCCATAACCGAGGCTGACTGTGAGGAAGAGAAGGAAGAGAAGCCGTATTTCTTAAACGTTGAGAATGTTTATCGGGCTAATCGAAGATCCTTCTCGCTGGATCACACCCATCTATTAGAAAGGAAGAAGCGACTCGATGAAGCGATCAAGCCGCTATCTACTCTGCACGAAGTGAGTTCTGAACAGGATCACTATGGTTGATATTGAGAGGAGCAACATCCCACATACTATTACCAGCAATCACATCCTTTGACCAACATTTTCTTATTGAATAAGTAAAATTGATCCGAAACCCCTATAACACAAGGGCGCTCTTATCTTCTCCAGTTGAATATCACCCGAATCGGAGGATGGACTCCGGTGTGAACCTAGCACCATCCCTGTCCGGTTCATTATTCTATTAATCACTTTGTGCAAGCACCGACTCTAACAATTACGTGCGGGTGATTCCATCTTTAAAGAGGTTCACGTTAACTGCACTCCCTAGTTTATCTATTTGGCCCCTTCGGGGACACACTCACCCCTTCGCTGCGAACGACAGCATCACTCCAACCTCGTACCCTTCCCATCCCGTCAGTCCTTGAGCCTTTTGATATCTGTGTGTCACCAGAGCAGCCCTACCTCTTTACCTCTCTGTACAAGTACGTTGACGATACCAAATAGAATCTATCTAATCTCCAAGTAAATCCGGTAAAAAACCTCCACCCCAGTGGGTCTCTTACTAACAAGTGCTGGCGTAGAGCCTGTCCCACTGAAACCATCTCGTCAGCAACCCCAATACCTCGAGAGCACATCGCTTGGTTGAGGTTGGGGATCACCTTGGTTTCGGAAAAACCGGATTGATTGGGCTAGTCACTCACCTGGGCTTTCGCCTCAGAATGATCGGGTCATCCGATGTACCCCGGGCGACTCCGAAATCGGCATCCAGTCAACATTGGCTTCGATCGTTTTCGATTGTTCAGAAGTACAGTGCTGGTGGGAAGGATATCAGTATGCCAATTGATCATTAGGTCAGCTATTGGGGATGGAGAGGAGTTGGCCTGGATGCTGTGGAAGGGAGGAGGAGGGGAATAGTGGTACATATAGGAATCCTTGCTCGAGAAAAAATATCAAGAAATGAATCCTAAGTAACATAACCACCACTACATAAACCTGCATGTTTGCCAGCACTCATGGGAGGCATCACATCCCAACCTACTAAGAATCAGGGCCAAACCTACACTAGCAACCCAAATTTTGGTCGCATTCTACCTACCGTAGCAATACGGGGTGAATCGCTACGTCTTTCTTGAAGCCACTGAGACATGCCCCCTCAAGGATCGAGTTAATGTATGTCGTGACAAGCTGGAAGTTACAGCGGTAATAGCACAATCCTTTTTGACGAAGTTATCAATTATATTAGCTGTTCCGGTCGGGAGCTTGATGCTGTGCAACCAACATCAAAGTATGGCCTTGACTCATTGATCGCAGTTGAAATTCGTAACTGGTTTTATAGAGGCAATACAGAGATATTCGTCTCGGCTATTGAACGACTAATTTCTTCTCGATTGTTAGAATTGACGGTGGATATCCCTCTCTTTGGTATGTTTCCTACTCAAGTGATATTCTGATTACGCTCCTCTGATAACCATCTCAATAATCTAGATATTCTGGGAAGCAAGTCAATGAACGCATTGTCCGAAAAAGTCGCCCACAAAATTCTTTCTGAAGTCGTTGAGGAAGTTCAGCAGCGAGAATAGCTTTGGTGAAGTCTACTCCAACCCCATGACTTCAAGCTCAAGCTAGTGATGTTTGATCATGTGCAATTGGGAATAAGCCGCATACCAGGAATACTATTCCATTTATCCCTATTCACTCATTTTAATGCCTGACTCATTTTTTATTCTTGCAGTAATGATTTATAGAGTCAACGTGTGTAAGAATAAGAAAACTATACCCAAGACCTCAGCAAACATATATATGTATTATCAGCAGGTCAATGAAGGCGCTAGTATAAGCAAAAATTGTCAAGAGAGGAAAATTCTCACTATAGTTGCACTACAATATACTATATTTTATGAAAGGATTACTTGCCAGGAATAATCTGCTACAACACGGCGACCAGGCCCTATATTTCTGAGCTGTAGTTTTTATACAACTCAAACCAAATAAAACTTACAGCATCACCCAAAGCTTGGGAGATAACCACTGGTTACCCTATTTTTGCCTAACTGGTGAGTGGAGGAGCCTATATGTTTCATTTAGTATTTTACTTTAATTTAGCCCCCAATCATCTCATTTCTGAATGATCAAAGGTTTGCATGATTTGGACATTACAATACAAGTTTTACCAACACCGGTAATAGTCTTTAAATACCCTTAGCAGAAAGTGGGCTAATACATTCTATCAGGTATGAATACATTGCATTGGCGAGGTTGTTACAAAATATGCAAGCAATGCCCGTTGGCTTTATCTGAAACATCATAGAAGAAGCTGCACATAAAGCCCTATTGAACTGCTACAAATACCAACCAATTCTTCATTAGCTACACTAGATTTGATAACCAACTTTGATTTTGGGTGATGCCTGACTGATTACTTGGAGTTGTGGAAGCATACCAAAGTTGAGGATTGTTCAAATGCGTCCTGAAGCACCTAGATTTTGCGTTCGTCATCTCATGTTATTTCTCATCATATACCACAAAGTTCGGCCAAAGGCGTTAATACTCGACCAACTCAATAAACCAAGTGAAAGACATACTCTGACAAAAATTCCATTCACTTCCATGCTCCCAGTTCAGCTTGTTTTAGGGGCAAAGTGTGGCAACTTGTCATGCTACAGGTGAACACATCATATCCATATTCAATTTAATTGTAAATGATGAGTGTGGCGTTCTCCTTTCATGGATTATCACTCATATAGATGGTCATATGTGTGGCATTTTTCTAATTACAGAGGAGTTTTCACAATAGTAGACATATTGTAGTATTACTTTTTACACCAATAACATTACCAATTGGACCCAATTCAATTAGTGATGTCAGTTTATTGATTGTGAATTGACACTGTATATGATACTACACACATTTACTTGTCTTTTTTCGGAGGTGTATTTAGACCATCGGAAATTAAGGCAGTGGGCACAATCTTCCAAGATTCCAGATTACTGTCAGTAGAATTGTGGTCATGATATGCATTACATTCGAAAGTATTTCATATATACCGCTAGAAAATATTGTTTGATTCACAGGCATTGAATACTCCTAATCCCCATATATAGCGGAATGGATCAGTAGTCACTCCGTGATTATATTGGAAGTAGTCAGCAACAGACAACCAATCCGACCTATGATCCAACACTATAGTGGCATCAACATAGATTCATATTTTAGATGCAACAGAGTGCCCCACATCACATCATTCCTGTGCAGGGCTCAATTTATATCTGACTTTCCGTGGTAGTCTGTGGTAAGCGAAGATATTCCAGGTTTGCTTTGATCGCATAAGTCAGTCTCAATTCTGGATAATTGGCAATTTAGCACGGTCAGAAGCATAGCGGAATATACTATACGTCTGATGTGTCAATATGGAGCCAAGCAACTGCGAAAAAGTGAATGATCACGACTTGTAGAAGTCACAACTGATGATGGTCGCCAATTCTTTGGAAGTAAGGTAATGGGAAGTTAACTGTGCAGATAACAGAGTGTTTCACCATCAAGCCTCACTGGAATAGTTGTGTTCCAGGCTGAACTTCATATGAATGGAAAATTCGTACCAAGATTTGGGCATTAATCGATTCTCTGATATCAATTTGAAATCAGGATGCACAAACTGCCTTTGTAACCAAGTCCTCGTCCGATTGTATATGGCATTGGTTTAATTGAGCATTATTAATAGCGAATAGGTGATAATTAAGGGAATAATACATTTGGCGATACATAAGAATATGGAAGTGGGCGCGAGGCATTGCTTATTAGATCTCTCTCAAAGTGCGTGCTAGGTAGCTTGCTCCAGAGGCGTTAATCGGAAAGTAGATATATTCAGGTACCTCGTGTCTGCTTTCAAGGTCTAGCCCAGCTTCGTCCAATCTAGAACCCGTATCCACATCAGGATACTATTAGATATGCTTCGGAGAGCAATCATCAAAAACTAGCAAGTGCATATTTGTTATACACCAAGCCAATGGGCAGTCTTGTCAGATAGTCCCAGTCTGACTAAAGATTCTAATTCAAAGAGGCAGCATTAGCTTCTGCTCAATACTTGTTGAGCTCTGGCACTTGGGAGAAAGTAGGTAAACGAAGTGTAAATATCACATCTTTTGATAGGTTGGGGCTGTTCAAGACTGGCTTTTGGTTCAGAATGCTCCTATGAAAAGGGAATTGTGCACTGAGCAGCCACATCAGTTAAATATTTGTTTTATTGCCATTTTCGTACGATGGACTTCTCGACAAGCTTACCCTCGTGGCATCTAATGACATCATGCTTATCTTTAAGCTAGGCTGCCACTGCTTTCAACATCGTATGTGTAAAAATTTGCCCTATCATTTCTATAACTCCTTATGACACTAGAGTCCTGGTATTATTTCAGGTGTTATTAAAGTGCCGGCATCTGCGCATGATGGCTCAGGGTGGTGCCCATGAATACTAATAATGTACGAATACGAGGTAGTTATCGGGTACATATATTTGCGGGCACGCTTCTTCTCACTAACTTAGGCAGGTTGGTATAGTTCTTTGGGCTTGTATCAGTGGTAGTGCATATGTGGCTCTCCTATACCAAATAGACCTCCGATATATGGTGCCAGTGCTTGAGGTCGAGGTATGTTTGGATAGTGCTATAGATTTATATCTGACGAACATAGGTGTTCAGTTTTTTTTGAACTCAGTTGGAATAGATATAATATAAAGCTGAATTGGCTCTTGGTATAGAGCCAGCGCAGGCTGCGATTCGAGATTCGGTTCTCACAATAGCTATATTCACCAGTAGAAGGATAGGCAGCGAGTAGCTATATAATGGCAGACGTTGAGCGGCTAAACAATCTGATGTATAGCTATTTCGCATGCAAAATCATGTACATATATTGAATATAAAGCCATATCATTTTATATCCACCCCCTAAGGTTTGTGAATATGGAAACTGTAAACCGATTTAGGTTTTTTACCGCGGACTAATGATAACTCCCGAGCAAAGGTCCCTAAATGGAAACGCCAGCCAATTGGAATTGATCACAGATTAGGGTAACTATTCTCATCAATTACGCTCAGATTCATAGAGTAATCGAATCGAGTGGTTGAGAGAAACTCGAAATAAGTGGCGATTCTGCTGTAGCATTGCCACCCAACATATATATTTATATCATATGAAACCAACCGGCGACTAATATTTCGTAAAAATTCCAATATTATTACACAATAACAACTAGCTTACGTCTAAAGAACCTATTTTCCATGCAACTCGGTTTTGTATCAAACCGGGAAAGTTGTGCCAGAGAGATAACCATTAAACTGTCGCATTCTTAGACATATTCCCATATTTGACTGGAGTCAGATCCTCCTCGTATGACTCGCCTGATTTGCATTTATTGATTCCCATATTGGCACAGATGTGCCCCAGTCCTGGTTGAGGGATTTTCTTACACTAGCATCACAGAGTGAATATGATAGGAAATGCGAACTTATTAGAGCATAGCGACTGGAAGTGTGGGTGATTTGATACTTGAGAAGTAGAAGGGCCTAAAACCAATCGTTTCCACCAAGATGCCAGACCGAAATTTGGCTGACCCCCAGGCTTTCAACGAGTTTTCTTTTAGTAACCATCGACTCTCGATCATTGCTGACATAGACTTTATTCCCGACAGTTTTGATTACTTCGCCAGATGAGGGATCCCGCTTTCCATCCTTGTAGCCATTCTGGCTCTTGATTTGCTGCAACGTCAAGTTCTTGATATCATATTTCCCTTTAGTTGCCAAATATCCATATGATGGGATCCCAATTACTAGGCGGTTTTTCCCGAAAATTTTAAGCATGGTTTCCGTCCAGGTCTTCAGCCAGCCTAGAGGAGTGATTGGTGAGCCACCACCATAGTCCCATTGATAGTCATATACCATAGGGGTAACGTAATTGACAGGTAAGCTTTTAAAATCTTCATATTTCCATTGAAACGGCGATTCCTTAGATGTCCACATTGGGCCGCAGATCGCTAACTTCCTCTGAGCTTGGTTTAACTCAGTTCCAAGTGCTTGAATGAAATCCTTGTATTTTGTGTAGTCACGCGCGGTCCATTTGTTAAAGCTCTCGAAGTCTATGTCAATGCCAGTCATGTTATGTTCTTTCACGAAGTCCACAAGTGTTCTGACTATCTGCGTATAGTTAGTAGCTCTCATTCCGGTCACATGCCCTGACACTGTGATAAGTTGTTCTTGAGAATACTGCTTGAGCTCACGCACATTTTCTTGGGAATAGGCGTTCTTTGTGCTAAACAAATCACTACGATCTTCTTTGATGAGTTTTAAATCCCCGTTGTCCAGTAGGTTGAAATACTGCACTCGTAATACATCTATAGCATTATTCTTGTAAACATCTGATGCATTCTGAGCAGGTGCTCCGTAATAAACCCAAGCTTGCAATTTTGAGGGCGCCAGGTTGATGGAAGGTATATCACTCACAGTATAGCTAAATGCTGGATGTGACAGTACGCTGGAGGTATCAGCAATGGAAAACATTCTTGAATTTCTCCCAGACTGGGGAGCTGCATTTATACTTATTTAAGGCCCGAGTGGGATAACTTACACTACTTTTATTTTCCCTATTGACAAATAGAAATCTCGAATCTTAATGTCTTTAGCAACGCCATCAAATAAAGCAATATCAAAGCGTGCAGACTCTGGCCTCAAGTTCGAGATTAAGCCCATAATATGTGAGTGGCTAGCGATAATTTCCAACATCTTCAGAATAGAGTCCAAAACTTATAGAGACCATGAGTAAGCAGTACGCAATTGTCAAGGCTCACTGATAGCTTTCCACTTCGTGCAAACATGATGTATTAGGAATCAGATACATACACTGGAAATTCTTACCATAATGCCTTACTAACACAAATGGAAATTATCGGAATATAGTTTATTGGATGCCCAAGAGCAGTAACGGTGATGCATATATATGTAAATCGGTGGTTGGATTCCTGGCTTGAAAATTTGTAGGACTGGAGCGCTATGGTGCAGAATCTCCATTCAGGAAGTACTTGACAATACGATTTAGCTAGCAATATTACCAAATGCACCACCTTGTACCTTCGTGGCTACAATTCCAACAAGTACTTCCAAGTTGGTTGGGAATCATCTTTTAGGAAATAGAGGCACGCACACTTGATCTGGCTACAAATCATCAAATTTGTTACATTGGCGCCACTTCTAAAAACGCTACATCGACGGTACTTTGAACTACCCATCTGTAACGATTTAATTGGTCCCTGTCTCAACAGTAGATGTCTTGTTCGTTTCCCAAATATCCAAGGTGTGTGTTGTACCGTCATTACATCTAACGATGATTCATTGTTCCCACAGGCACACATACTGCGGTTAGTCAGTTAGATGGAGTGTAGTCGTGAATGAGAATACCTGAGGTTTGAAATTTCGCTTTTTCAACAATTTAGGCTACAAATCCAGGATGGGAGAAGTAAATGTCATCGGGAATGTCATATCCTAATTTGCACCAAAGCTAACCAGGGTTAGGTTTAGGCTTCAAATAATGAAGCTAGTCAAGCAGAAGCTAACCTTTTCAATAATTAGGCCAGCATGAAGCATTTCATTGAATGAGGCTCCTCTACGCAGTAGTGGAATAAATGTTACAGCCTTTGAGTGGGTTCTTGAAATTATTTCTGCCTTCAAGATGTAAATAGCGAGGCAGGGATCAAATGTTGAGGCAGTGCATTTCTAAAATAGTGATCCAAGATGATTTATTAAGAAAAGTGTAACAGACCATTTGTACATCCCTCCAGAGTTCTTGAGAGCAGAGTCGAAGGCCTATGCAGTCTAGCTTATATGAGCCGGTTCAATGGGACGTGCTTAGTGCTGTATTGGAGGGATAAATACGGTGTAGAGGATCCAGTATTTATCAAAAACTGCACTTCCAGTAGCACCACTCCCAGTGCCGGTCGATGAGGACCTTCCCACATGGCCGAGATGACTTTCCTCAGCATATAGTAGAGTCAAAAATCTGTAATCTGAAGGCGATATACAATTTGAACACTATTGCTCATAGTTACCGTCATTCTTAGATCACTGTAGCCAAAACGTGGTGCTTCCATCGAACGCTGATGCCAATTCCATCCTAGTATCACTGGGTCGGGAAGATTATTCCACTGCCTTGAGCTGGATGCAATAACAAAACTGAAAAGAGCACTGATATCTACTGATTGTTGGTAGAACTGGGCCAATGAACTGAATCATAGTCGACAACTACTCCGGAAACAATGGAGTAGCTATTACTGAGTATTACTGGAGTAAATTGTTCCCAGTACTGTTTCAGATGTTGGTGAAATTTGTGAATTTTGAAGTGATTGACAGATAGTGATGTGTTGATAAAAACGAGGCCATTCAATAATAATGCAGGTGAAGCCAAAACAACGCATTCGTAGCCAGGGGTTCAACATATCTGGGTTCAGCGTGCCACTGAAATCAAAAGCAGCATTTAGCTGAATTCTGATCACTATAAATTGCCGCAGTAGTCAACCGGGGTTTCTGTTGTGCCAAAAATACATCAGTAGCGTATCACCCCACCCGGACGCTCAGCCATCTTTTACGTCATACGGAAAACCAGATTAGCGGGTTTCATTGGGGCTAAATCTGTGGAATACTTGTTATATTGAACTAGTTGCTGGACTAAGAAGGAATGAGAAAGCATTTACTTTTCACCTATTGTATTGCATTGCGTTGCAGATGCTTCTAATGTCAAGCATTTTTCTTATCGACTCTTAAATGCCACTACCTTTTCACCAAATTAGGCTGATTCGGATCGGCAAATGATGCTCTTGAATCCGTAAAAGACTTTCCACTGGTGTTTCATCAAGAATGCCTGATGAAATACCACTATGGCAGCTATATGTGCTACTGGTGATAAATCAGCTTAGGGTTGCGTTACTGCGGAGAATCCAGCTTGATGCTGAGTAATCTACATTCTCATCAATTCCATTATAAAAGGCCTCTGTCCCAAGAATACGAGCCTTGTGTAAACTGTCCTCTCTAACTATGTCTACCTTCGAATTATCCTACTTTGAAATGCCTGGCCGTGCTGAAACCGCCAAACTTATCTTGCTTCATGCGGGGGTAACTTGTCTTTACAATCCAAGCCATATTTTCAATGCTCTGACCATTCTGCTTCTAGGTCCCTTATGAGAGCAAGGATGTTAAGGTTGATTTCTTTATTGGTGGAATCGCTTCTTTGGTTATTTCTGAATTAACTTACTTGACTTAGTGGAGTGAGTGGGAAAAGGTTCAAACAACTGTCCCCTTCGGCCAGCTGCCATACATGGTAGAAAAGAAGGAGGATGGGAAGGTAATATTGGCAGGTTCTAGCATGATATTCCTTTCCTACTTTAACCGAGTTTCATGGAACAGAAATTCATCTTGGGTGAATCTCATGCTATTGAGCGGTACCTTGCTAGAAAATACGGTTAGTACCGAACTATATATTTAACTTCAAGCTATCAGCTGAATTACTACTTATCCCTGTTTAGGATACCTGGGAAAAGACCTTGAAGAGGCTGCTTTCTTGGAAAGTATCTGTGACAATGGAAGTAAGTTGAAAGTAGAGAGTTTTAATGATTGAAAATACTAAAAGTGTATGTAGACGCAATGTCCGAGAAGTTTTTTGGCAGATTCGCGCTGGAAGGGGAAGCAAAGGTAATCATTTATACTGTACAAACCAAAGCGCATAGCTCACATAGCCTTCAATATAGGAGAAGGCCGCGGAGAACTTCCTTCAAGTTGTAGTTCCAAAGTATATTAAATATCACGAAGAAATCCTCAATAAGAATGGAAACAATGGATTCTATTTACGCGATGAGGTTTGGCATTCTACTAATCATTAATGAATCCGATTTCTAACTAGAGTGCCTTGTAGTTCACTCTGGCGGAGTTCTTGAATGCCCAGATGATCAGAATAATCAACCTGCTTTCTGGAGAGGAGGTATTTTCAGCATCCAAATCCCCAGCTCTTTGGAAATTGGTCCAAAATGTCCGGAGCCATCCTAGTTTTACCAGTTATTTCAAAGATACTGATGCAAAGCTTGAGGAGCACAGCAAATCCTTCTTCAAATAAGTAGCTTGTTCCAAATAAATATTGCCACAATTATTGGATGGTCAGTATTCATACACCTCGCTTGATGGATTTGGCTAGATTGAAGTGAGTAGAAGCTACCAAATCAACTGCCATTTACGATGATGACTAGTCAAAGGCCTCTTGAATATTTACAATGCAGCATACCTAGCGAATCCTAAAAGCTGCTCAATAGGATGACCATTTGTTCTGTTTACCAAATATTCATCTACACCAATGAAATCAGTTGGTGCTTGCTCATTCGTCATTGGATTTGTCAAAGGTTACTATTGGCTTATTAGATGTTACAACTTTACCAGTATATAAGTTGGCCGCTCACTATTCATAAGTCCTATGACAAATATCAAACTTGGAGTCCATGCAGAATTGGGGGGGGGCGACAATCACCAACAGGCAAAATCCATACTTCAATAATTCAAAATAAAGAAGCCAAGTGCTACACGCCTAGCTTTTTTATAAGCAAATAAAGAGAAGGGATATTTTGTGAAAGCTTATATGAAAGGTCACTAAGTTGAGGAGGAGTCAAAATAGAGTCAAGTGGCACTAGATGGATAAATAAAGATGGTAGTGTCTTATCAACAACTGCTACTAAATTAGACAAGTATGGACTGGAGGAGGCTAAGAATGGGGTGTAGAGGCTGAGGTAGATCCTCCATAAAATGGAGATATATGTAGCATATGTTGTTGTAAGAGTTTTGGAGATATTGGAAGTGATTGGGAGAACAAGTAGATTATATGGTTTTCACTTAATGATTTATTGAATGTAAAAGTAGTATTTATACTTTTACATGGTCTTGGCATAACAATCACGTACAATAGGTTAAGGAAGGTCCCAAAAACATGTGTGCAAAGCTTGGGGCTGTTTGGACAACTTATCAAATTTTCATGTTCTGGGTAAATATTCTAAGTAAATCCCAACAAGGAATTTGGTCAGTATTCTCTAGGATATGAAGGTAATGATCTAAGTGACTAAGTTAGGTGAACTTTTAGGTGGAAATACAAATTTTTACAACACTCCCACTCAGCTAAATGTTCATACTGACTAGTCCTAATTTTGACCTAAGATATTCAAACTTGTCTCTAGCTAATGGTTTGGTAAATATGTCTGCAATCATTTCATCTGTAGGACAGTAAACTAAGCTAACTAAGTTATTCTCTATAGCTTCACATATGAAATGATGTCTAATATCTACGTGCTTAGTTCTAGCATGAAAAGTTGAATTTCTACCTAATTGTATACATTCTTGATTATCTTGAAATAAAGTAATAGGAGTTTTTTGACATAGGCCTAAATCTGTAAAAAGCTTTCTTAACCACATTACTTCTTTTGTAGCTTCACAGGCTGCCATATACTCTGTCTCTGTGGTGGAAAGTGCTACGGTTGGTTGCTTTCTTGAGTTCCATGAAATTGCTCCTTTGCAGTAAAGGAAGGTGTATCCTGTGGTAGATCTTCTGTCTTCCAAATTTTGTCCCCAATCAGCATCAGAGTATCCTACAAGATCCTGTTCTGAATCCTTATAAGTGTATCTTAAGCAGATATCAGCAGTTTCTTTTAGGTATCTAAAAATCCACTTAGGGTTAGGGTTAGGGTTAGGGTTAGGGGGGAGGAAAGTCACCAAGTGGTGAAATCTTTATTTACTTATGACAAGTATCTAAAGAAGCCAAGTTAATCTGAAGTAATTCCTAGAAAGCTAGGTCTGAGAGATATCTTCCTGGTAAGCCAGGTCTGAGAGTTGAGAATCTGAGTGGTACTATATTTCCTAGTTAGCTAGGTCTAAGAGTGGTTTCCTGGAAAGCCAGGCCTGAGAAGTGAGAATCTGAATATATCTGAGCTAAGTTATACTGGTTTGCGGTAGCTGAATTGTGGCCGGAATGGCCAGTAGACTGGGGGAACTGAGATGTATTTCTGGGCGATCACTGGCCAAATTTACTAGGCAAATCTGGCCAATTAGCATTTCAAGGATTTCAGCCAATCAGAGCCTTTACTTTGCCCGATGGTTGATCAAGCCATCTCCCAATGAGCACACATCAATTTATTAATCAAATTTTGCTGGATCCAGGATTTGAACCCACAACCATGGGTATGGAAGGGTTAGGGATAACCACAAGGCTAAGTGTTCTTGGTTGGGGGGATGATAATCACCACAGGGTGAAATCTTTATTTAAATCATAAATAAAGAAGCCAAATTTGAATATGAATAGTTGAGATGCAGAAGCCTACAAGATAAACTTGGACTTTGCTGTATCCCAAATATCCTCAATATTGAAGTCTAGAGGAGAATGTAGCAAAACTGCTTGTTCACTGTAGTATTTCTTGAGGAAGTTTGTGACTTGAAGGGAAGGAGAGTTTTTCAACAAGCTGGTAAACCTTTTGAGGAGTTCTTTTTCCAGAGAGAATGGTACAAAGAGTGGAATGTCCAAATGATGTCTGAATATATGCTCTGAGAGCTCCCAATCCAGCATATTTTTGACTTCTTCTGTAAAATCTTCAACAATATCTTTGTCAAGAATAACTTCCAAGAGATCCCTGGCAATGTACTGAATGTTAATAATCTTAGGCATATGAATACCTAGGTCCTTGAGGTAGTTTCTTTGTTCTGAAATTGGGAGATAGCCAGCATTTCTGAAATAGCAAACAGCCCAATTGGCAGTGGGAGGAGTATCAGGGCTGACAGGGAATCTTCTTCTAGCTTTAGGGTGCACTGGCTTAGGTGACTGTCTTGTTGAAAGGGCAGCTGGCTTTGAATGAGCTTGAAGTGCTTGGGAGTATGTCTGAGTATGAATGGCAGGAGTTGCTGGTTGCTCACAGTGCTCAGATTGACTGGAAGAAGAGCTGGTTGAGGGGTTGCAAGGTAAGGAAGAAGCTGAAAGAGAAGTAGAGAGTGCTGGGTGAAGTTCAGAGAGAGTTTTGAAGAGAACCTGAATCTGAGATTTCAACATTGAGTTTTCAGCTTCAAGAAGAGAAACTCTTTGTTCAAGATAAGAAGTCTGTAAAGAGTGAAAGTTGGGTAAAGACATGGAAGAATTAGATAATAAGAAGAAAGGAGTAGTTGGGGTGGGAGGGAGGGAAAATAGTTAAGAAGAAAAGAGAGGGTTAGGGGGGAGACAGTCACCAACAGGTGAAATCTTTATTTCAGTTGAAACAAAGAAGCCAGCGCTACTGTTGTAGCTTTAATACAAGAGTGTGTAGCTGAGGGGAATTTGTAGGTAAGTTAATAAGAAGTGATGATAGTTCTTCAGTGCTCAAGACACTGTTCAGTGGGAAGGGGGGTAGCAAGAGAGGTAAGAATGACTTGTGAACAACATTAATGAGGGGAATGTGATAAGGATTGATATTCATCATAAAGGGAGTGTGCTGCTGCAGATATTGCTGCCAAAGGTCTGTCAAGTACTTCAGGTAGGCCAGCTTGGGTTTTTCTGACTGCAGAATAAATTCTGCAAACTTCTTGACTTCAGGATCTCCAAGTATAGTTCTCCAGCAGGAGCCAGGTGTTGTGTGGTGTGTTCTCTTCCAGGCCTTAATCAGTGGGTTGTTGCAGTGGTGAAGTCTGAGATATAATCTGGTTCTAAGGTAGAGAAGTCTGATCTTATAGGGCATAAACCCAAAAGCACCAAGAATAGCATGTCTGTAGGGGCATTCAGGCAAATGAGGCACCAAGGAGGTAATGCACCATACTGCAAACTTGTCAAGCTTAGTGCAGTCTCTAGAAGTAAGAGAGAGAAGTGGTAAGCCAAATTCCAGGACAGGGAAGACAAACTGCTTGAGTAGAAGAAGGCAGCTGGGAGCTGAAGATGTAGGAGGAGTAACAGCCAGTAGCTTGTGGAGTGCCTGTCTTGCCAGGATAATTCTCTTCTTCAGGTGTGCTCCAGAGTCTAGTCCAGTAGGAAGGAAAGGAAAGCCAAGATATGTAGCAGAAACCTGAGCAGGTAGAGTGGAGTTCTCTAAGGTGATGGGAGAGCCCAAAGGTACTGTCTTTGCAATGGAAAGCTGGAGATTATTCTTCTGCAGATACTGGTGGATGGTCTGGGAGTCTTGTTGCACATTGGAGGAGGATATTCTGATGTCATCAGCAAAGAGAGTAACCAGGCAGTCAGCTGAGAGTCTTGGGAAATCATTCAGGAAGATGGCAAACAGTATAGGACCAAGCACAGAGCCTTGAACCACTCCATTAGGAACTGAGAACACAGCTGATTGCTCACTTGGGTGCAGAATTCTTGCTTGTGGATCCAGAAACAGGGACCTGACAAGGAGGGTGAGAGAGGTACTGGAGAAGCATTGCAACTTGGACCAAAGCAGATTTCTGTCAACTGAATCAAAGGCCTTAGTAATATCAAACAGAACTGAGGGATACTTGCACTGGAGAGAGTGATCTTGGCTAAGTATGACTGCATATTCCAAGGAGAGGCCAGGAACAAAGCCAAACTGTGCAGGATGAAACTTGAGGGAGTCAGAGTAGAGCTCCTGAGCAAGCAGAAGCTCAAACACCTTTCTGCAGGTGGGCAGCAGAGATATTGGCCTGTAGGAGCTAGGATCCAGGTGCTTTCCTTTACCCTTGTACAGTGGCAGAACATTTGCAAAGGACCATTCCTCAGGAGTAGAAAGCTGGGCTGAGCATTGCTGAAACAGTGGAAGCAGAAGTGCAGACATGGCCTTGGTACTAGTCTTCAGAAGCTCATAGGAGATTGTGTCCACACCTGGAGCAGTAGAGTTGGGAAGCTCTTGAGCACATTATGGATTCTCCTTTGATCAAGTGCAAGGGTGTAGGTGTTATAGTAAGGGCTAGAAAAAGGTTAGAAGAGCAGGGGGTCTGGGGGACGCAGTCCCCTAGAGAATAAAAAAGCAGGGGGTTTGGGGGATGCAATCCCCCATACTGCTCTTATACTCTTTAAATTCCCGTTGGATTACTTTTCTCTCATTCTTGGTTCTGGTCCCTTAGGGTTAGAATTCCTCCTCCTAACCCTTATCACCCTAACCATAAATATTTTTACCCTACAATTGGCACATTGTCTGCTCGTATGGTGGGCATGTCTGGGCCAATATTTGTCTCCCTATACTGTCCATATGCTCTGTATAAGTCTTGATGACTATTTAATTAATAAATTGTTACTTTTAATATATATCTAATAATTAATGGGATTCATCCCAATCTGGCCACAATCCCATATTTTGATAAGCTTTGGGCACCATAAATTGCGCGGCCCTAATATGATAAAAAAATTCATGGCCAATACAAATTTTCTGTAACCCAATTGCTTTTACCAAATATAAAGTGTATCCAAAAGTTCAATATATATTATGGCTATAATAGAAACTTTATTTGACACCATTGCAACTACTACTTATGTTCTATGCGCACATGTATCCCGCGGGAATTGTAAAACTTAGCCACGTGGTACAAAAGTGCTTTAATTTTTCATCATGATAGTTTTACATGAGTTCCTAACGCACTTTGAAAGTACGCAGTAGCCATACCCCAACAGGTTTTAAGGATGTCCACTAGCTACGTCTACTTGTGTCTAGCGGGAGCCATCAATCATCAGCCGCGCAATACTGAAATGCTTTTATTTTTCATCATGCTAGTTTTGTATGAATCCCTAACGCACTTTCATAGTGCGCGGTAACCATACCCCAACAGGTTTTAAGGATACCCACTTGCTACGTTTACTTGTGTCTAGCGGGAGTCATCAATCATCAGCCGCGCGGTAAAAAAGTGCTTTTATTTTTCATCATGATAGTTTTACATGAGTCCCTAATGCACTTTTATAGTGCGCGGTAACCATACCCCAACAGGTTTTAAGGATACCCACTTGCTACGTTTACTTGTGTCTAGCAGGAGTTATCAATCATCAGCCGCGCGTGTGGTGGTGTATAAGTCCAAAGGGCAAAATACGGCCAACACTTCTCAAGTGTGAATGTGTGTGGGGTGTTCACTGGGTGCGATAACCTCTGGCAGAAGCTTGCTAGGAATACTGGGTCTTTTGTCTAATCTAATGTGATGGGGGATAAAGCCTCAAGCTTGTCAAGGGAAAACTATTGAACTACAA
>MCFE01000352.1:0-88317 GCA_002104905.1 Basidiobolus meristosporus CBS 931.73 | reverse complement strand
ATCAATTTTCACTCCAGAAATTAGCTGATCTTTGATCATTTTGCACAAATAATCAAAATTGATGTGTCCAAATCTCCTGTGCCAAAGCATTGGTGTTTCTTCATTTAAGTTACTTATATTGGCTTCCAGATATGATGGAATATAAGTCAACTTGTATAGGTTCTGATCTCTGATGCCTGAAGCAATATGAGCACCATTTTGATCAGTGATCCTGCATCCAGAATTGTCAAAACTGAAACTGAGTCCTTCTGCTGTGGCCTTGCTTACAGAGAGTAGGTTCTTGGCTATTTCTGGTACATAGAGTACTCTTTAAAGGTCAGTGTATGGCTTCCTTCACTGCTTCTAAGGTTTACTTGGATAGTTCCTTCTCCCACTGCATCAAGTGTTCTATCGTCACCCATGAAAACCTTCTTAATTGGAATTTCTTGATATTGGGTAAAAAGTTCTTTTTGGTGTGTAAAGTGTTGAGAAG
The DNA here is from genome assembly GCA_002104905.1 of Basidiobolus meristosporus CBS 931.73. NCBI lineage: Eukaryota > Fungi > Basidiobolomycota > Basidiobolomycetes > Basidiobolales > Basidiobolaceae > Basidiobolus > Basidiobolus meristosporus. Next base: position 87,845 of record MCFE01000352.1, on the reverse strand, counting down.
CTCCAGAGTCAATATACCACGTCTGAGAATCCTTGTTTGTGGTCATATTTAGTGCAGATATGAATAGTCTATCTTCAGTTGTTGCAGCATTTCCATATTCAGGCTTCTTTTGCTGATAATCTCTCTTTTTGAAACACCGGTCTGATGTGTGTCCTTTCCTTTTGCAGTAGTTGCAAAATAGGTTGCTGTTGCCTTTGTAGGGTCTTGGGTACCTCCTTTGTTGGTTATCATTGCTTATTAAAGCATTTTCTTCTTCCTTCTTATTGGCGCTTGATTTTCTTAATTCTTCATCCAGGAGCCTTCCATATACGTAATTTAAGGTCAAATCTTCAGTTCTGGACTCTAGGGCTGATACAAGGCCCTGAAACTCGTCTGTCAGGCTATTCAGGATGGTAACTATCACATCCTCATCAGTAGTTGGTACGCCCACAGATTCCATCTCATCTACCAGCAGGGTAATTCTGTTAATTAGATTTTTCATTTCTTCTCCTGGCAGCATCTTTGTAGTAAAGAATTTTCTTCTCAGATACATTTTCTTGGCAGCTGAACATGACTGGTAGGTGTCTTCTAATGCCTTCCAGGCATTCTTTGCCGTTTTTGCTCTTGAGCATTGAATTAGCAATTTGTCCTTGACATTAAGGCAAATGCAGTTAAAGGCACTTTGTTCTTTCTTCTGGTACTTTAAGGCTTCCTCTCCCACGTTTTTAGGAGGGCATTCTTCTCCCATGACAATATCCCAAAGGCCTCTTTCTTGCAGCAGCATCTTCATCTTCACCTTCCACACTTGGTAGTTAGATCCATCCAACTTTTCAGCAGAGGGAAAAATTCCAGTAATAGCAGTAGTAGACATTGCAGAGAGTGACAGCTCGGGGCTCATAACCTATTGTAAGAGTCTTGGAGATATTGGAAGTGATTTGGAGAACAAGTAGATTATGTGGTTTTCACTTAATGATTTATTGAATGTAAAAGTGGTATTTATACTTTTACATGGTCTTGGCATTACAAACACGTAGAATAGGTTAAGGAAGGTCCCAAGAACATGTGTGCAAAGTTTGGGGCTGTTTGGACAACTTTGAGAATTTTCATGTTCTGGGTACCTGGTATTTTGGTGAAAATATTCTAAGTAAATCCCGACAAGGAATTTGGTCAGTATTCTCTAGGATTTGAAGGTGATGATCTAAGTGACTAAGTTAGGTGAATATTTAGGTGGAAAATACGAATTTTTACAACAGGTATAAGTATGTGGTGGACTGTTGTGATAACTTTACTGGTTGGATAGAGGCTAGAATGCTAAAACAAGCCAATGCAAAAGCAGTAGCAAGATTTCTCAAAGAAGATGTATATCTCAGACATGGTTCAGCTGGCACCCTTATTGCAGACAATGGAGAATGTGGATCTTATGAAATACAAGCACTAGCGACAAAGCATGGAACCAAGCTTATACATACTACGCCATATCACCCACAAGCAAACTCACCAGTTGAACGTGGACATTCTGCTTTTGCAAACACATTAGCAAAGCTTAGCTATGAAGAACCCAACAAATGGGCAAATAACTTTCATGCAGCAATTTGTTCTGATAGAGTCACAGTTAAAAGAAGTACAGGGTATACACCATTTTTTTTAATATATGGACATGAAGCTGTTTTGCCAATAGACATATCTTTTGAGAATTGGCTTACCCTCCCATGGAAACCAACAATGACAACATCAGAGCTATTGCTAGCAAGAGTACAACAGATTCAACAAGCACACACTCTGCAACAGAATGCAATAGAAAACCTGAAGAAATCCAGAATGGCTGGCAAGGAGTACTTTGACGCTCAAAAATGCCTAAGAAAAACATTGTTAGAAGTAGGTGAGTTGATACTACTTCACAACACAAAAAGCCAAAGAAACAAGGCATCCAAGCTGGATATGCAATGGCAAGGTCCCTACAAGATCATACATGCAAACAAAAATGGATCTTACAAACTAGCAGAACTTGACGGTACACCACTTGCACTGACACAACCTGGTAACAGATTGAAGAAGTTCCATATCAGAAGTAATAATGAGGGCATTATTTCTCAAAGTTAGGGGAGACTTGTGGTAATGGAAAGTATTCCATTACCACAATATCTCTAAACCAATATTGCACTCATTTCTTTATTTTGCTTTTTGCTATTGTAACACATAAGAGAAAGATCAAGAATTTCCAACTTTGAAGAGCAAATGCTCCAGACCCTGACAAGCAATCCACCCAAGAATATTATGTCATACAGAACACGTAGTAGCCAACACATGTTTCAAATTACAGCTCATTTGAAGCAGTACTTAAGGAGTTATGACCAAAAGAGTCCAACTATTATATATACTATGCCTTATTGCTAGGATTACTATGGTGACTTTGATCGCGTGTAACTTTTGAACCAGCCAATCAAATCACGTGAAATTTTCACAGGTGCTGCGCCTATGTCCGATCTGCGCCACTGCAAAATTTTAGCTTCGTATCACGTGTATTGCTTGCGCAATCACCCAAAAACTTTGATCCTTCAAAATTTTCATATATATGACTTCCCCAGCTGAAAAATAAAGGGAGAGCCTCTCTTTCCAGAATCTCCACACTACAATTACAAGTTTAAAGGTTATAAGACTTCCCCTGCATCACTTGCACTGTTGAGTATTCTGACTTTGATCAGTACTACATCAGTAAAGAGACTGCAAAGCTCACAAGAATCCAATCTAAGTTCTACAAGAAACTACCACTTTTCTGTCGGAAAAGTCCCCTCTAAGAAGCCCCTTTACTCTAAAGACACCCCTTTAGACACCCCTTTAGTCTAAAGACCCCTTTAGAGACCCCTTTAAGAAACCCCTTTACTCTAAAAAAGCCCCTTTAGGCACCCCTTTAGTGTAAAGTCCACTTTAGAGACCACTGCAAGAAGCCCCTTTACTCTAAAGACACCCCTTTAGACACCCCTTTAGGTCTAAAGACCCCTTTAGAGACTTCTACAACACACCCCTTTAGGTTAAAGGGGAGTTCAGAATTTCCATATTAGGAAATATTTTCTCAGAAAGAAAAGTGACTTCCAAATAAGGAAAAGTTACTATAAAAGTAAATAAGCCCATTAGTCAACAGAAGGTCAGAACACTGCTGTAGAAGTGATAAACACTGCCTACAGTATATTTTGAGCCCAAGATTGAGGAAACTAGTGAAAGTTATATCTTCTATCGGTATATCAAACTCCCAATAAACTATTTCAGTATTAGCATACTGGAAGTTGTTGTATATTGTTGATTAGCCTCTACATTGTAGAACAAGCCCCAAACTAATCATAATACAACACAACACATCAGCAAGTTACTTCTGGTGAACTGACTGATGATGACCAACATGAAGTGCCTCAACCACCGGAGCCCTTAGCAAGTAAAAGAACGCGTCAGCGCATGGCACTACAGGCCTGTGCAGTTGGTTCAGTTGGAACAATTCAGTGGGGTCAACCTGCAGCATTGCACTCATCAACTAGGAGGCAACATACTGAGTACAAATACACAAGTAGCCAAGATGATAATCAGCCAGGAAGTAGTATAGGTGTGCAAAGTGAGCCACTACCAAATGCTTCAGTAGTAATCCCTGTGAGAAAAAAACCCAGGAGAAGATGATGCGATCGCTTTGAATTGCTCACATTTGTAATGATCCCAACAGCCCTTTTTTTTGCGATCCAAATTGAGCCATTGCAAATCAGTGATCATCAAATTTTTGATATAAGTAATATCAAGGTTGTCTCACATTTGAGACAGAACCCCTATAAATAAACACCCTGCATATATATACGTCATCTGTAATACCAGTGCAGCTATTGGATCTGTTTTGCACCTACACAATTGCTTGCGTGCTAGCTATGACACCTTGTCCAATCACTAGGATCAGGGATTTACTTGCTCAATGGGCAAAATGGGATATTTGATGGCAAATCAGGTAGCTTTTTCAGTTGTCAATGAGCCAATTGGGGGCTGCCAGCTTCAGGATACTTTTGGACCAATTAACCACTGAGATACCGTCCAATTGGAGTGAGGGTACCAAAATGGTAAGTATCAGTGTAGTTTATAGTGTGATACACATTTATTTCCATTTACTTTAAAGAAACATATCCAAATACCAGATTTTACCTGCCATAATAGCGGTATCCGATTGCGCACATGATGCAAACATTCCAAGTTGGCACAATCATCCGTGCTAACCTCATCGTGTCAGATTGTGCCATAGTGTGCAAGATCATCCCGCATGGTGTGAAATTGTCCAAGAATGATCCTGCCTTCTGGTAGCTATAATATTGCACTCAATTGTTCTTTATAACCACGGATTGCACCGCGCACCCTGGCACGGTACAATGGAACAAGTCTAGTGTTGAGATGCTCCAGAGTCAATATACCACGTCTGAGAATCCTTGTTTGTGGTCATATTTAGTGCAGATATGAATAGTCTATCTTCAGTTGTTGCAGCATTTCCATATTCAGGCTTCTTTTGCTGATTATCTTTCTTTTTGAGACACCGGTCTGATGTGTGTCCTTTGCTTTTGCAGTAGTTGCAAAATAGGTTGCTGTTGCCTTTGTTTGGTCTTGGGTACCTCCTTTGTTGGTTATCATTGCTTATTAAAGCATTTTCTTCTTCCTTCTTATTGGTGCTTGATTTTCTTAATTCTTCATCCAGGAGCCTTCCATATACGTAATTTAAGGTCAATCTTCAGTTCTGGACTCTAGGGCTGATACAAGGCCCTGAGACTTGTCTGTCAGGCTATTCAGGATGGTAACTATCACATACTCATCAGTAGTTGGTACGCCCACAGATTCCATCTCATCTACCAGCAGGGTAATTCTGTTAATTAGATTTTTCATTTCTTCTCCTGGCAGCATCTTTGTAGTAAAGAATTTTTGTCTCAGATACATCTTCTTGGCAGCTGAACATGACTGGTAGGTGTCTTCTAATGCTTTCCAGGCATTCTTTGCTGTTTTTGCTCTTGAGCATTGAATTAGCAATTTGTCCTTAACATTAAGGCAAATGCAGTTAAAGGCACTTTGTTCTTTCTGCTGGTACTTTAAGGCTTCCACTCCCACATTTTTAGGAGGGCATTCTTCTCCCATGAGAATATCCCAAAGGCCTCTTTCTTGTAGTAGCATCTTCATCTTCACCTTCCACACTTGGTAGTTAGATCCATCCAACTTTTTGGCAGAGGGAAAAACTCCAGTAATGGCAGTAGTAGACATTGCAGAGAGTGACAGCTTGGGGCTCATAACCTGTTGTAAGAGTCTTGGAGATATTGGAAGTGATTGGGAGAACAAGTAGATTATGTGGTTTTCACTTAATGATTTATTGAATGTAAAAGTAGTATTTATACTCTTACCTGGTCTTGGCATTACAAACACGTAGAATAGGTTAAGGAAGGTCCCAAGAACATGTGTGCAAAGTTTGGGGCTGTTTGGACAACTTATCATATTTTCATGCTCTGGGTACCTGGTATTTTGGTGAAAATATTCTAAGTAAATCCCGACAAGGAATTTGGTCAGTATTCTCTAGGATTTGAAGGTGATGATCTAAGTGACTAAGTTAGGTGAATATTTAGGTGGAATTACAAATTTTTACAACACTACTTTACTTCAAGAAAATCAAGAATGTATACAATTAGGTGGAAATCCAACTTTTCATGCCAGAACTAAGCATATATATAACTTAGACTTCATTACATGTGTGAAGCTATATAGAATAACTTAGTTAACTTAGTTTACTGTCCTACAGATGAACTCTTTGCAGACATTTACCAATCCATTACTTAGAGACAAATTTGAATATCTTAAGTCAAGATTAGGACTGGTTGGTATGAGCATTTAGTTTAGTGGGAGTGTTGTAAAATTCAAATTCCACCTGAATATTCACCTAACTTAGTCACTTAGATTGTCACTTACAGATCTTAGAGAATACTAACCAAATTCCTTGTTGGGACTTACAATATTTTCACCAAAACATCAGGTACCTAGAACATGAAAATTTGATAAGTTATCCAAAGAGCCCCAAACTCTGCATACATGCTCTTGGGACTTTCCTAAACCTACTCTACGTGCTCATTATGTCAAGACCATGTGAAAGTATAAATACTACTTCTACATTTAATAAATCATCAAGTGAAAACCACATAATATACTTGTTCTCCAAATCACTTCCAATATCTCCTAGACTCTTACAACAGCAAATCCCGCTTTACTCCATTGCCTTAATAAGATCTACAAAACTTTTGTTCTTGGGCTGGCTTGCTGTTGTCCCTAAAATGGTTAGCAGGTATTGAAGTATTGAGTATGAATTGACCATAGTTAAATAGAAAGCGTGGATCATTTTCTTCAGTTACCTGAGGGAGCCTCTTAGTAGCATTTTGAAATTTTACCAAATTGATTTGTAAAGTCTGGGGTACTCCGCATATATACCTGCTCTCCTTCTCCTCCCCGACTATGTCTCAGTTTTCGATGTTACATCTGAAGGTTAGATATCAGAATCAAGGAGGCGTAACTTAAAATGGACAGCTGGAGCTACCTCAAGTACCCACCTATTTGATTGAATGAACAAGACCTTATTCCCCCACATTTTTCATATGCGTACCCTTGTATAGAATGTTTTGGTAAGAATGTATACTTTCCATTGTAGTATGCTGCAACGCCATAGTACAACAAATAATCCATTGATGAATGAGATTTTCTCTTCCCTCGGTTAGCTAATCATGCACCATGAACCAAGACTTGTTGCAGCCTTGGAGATTCAGGGTTTTGAAATTAAACTGGAGGCTACAATAACATTAGTCTACCTGAGTATCTACTGCCTGAACATTCGTCATAACTACTCGATATACTTCTAGGCAGTGTCGTGGGATGGTTAATCAAATTTGATATAGGGAAATTCGTTTGGCATGCAAAACGATCAACCAGTGATCAATGCTGGCATCAGAATACACCTCGCCTTCTCAGACGTTGTATTTCACATACTTTCATGCTACATATATTATCTTTTCTATATCAAATACTGATACGAATACAAACGCCCCCTCAACCGTCAATGAAACACGCAATAGTCTTAATCAAAAGATATCCCTCTTGGGTGATTTTAAGCCAGATTGGTAGAGTAATTGACAAAAGGTTAATTCAATGTGGCTCGCATTTGATCACCTAGAGGCATATATATATATATATATTCCAAGACTCCTTATGGCTATTTCTTTTACCACAAAAATATATACACTATCTATAAACCGCACAGTTGGAATGTTTACACAAAGTTTAGCCATTCCTGGGCCAATATGAATAGCTTTAAACTTTACTCTTATAATGATCTGAATTACTAAAATAGTTTCCGATCAAAAATAAAGAGTGATTTGTGTAATCATTACGAGAATCTTATTTGCTATGCTAATTTAGTCTGTTCTACACACCTCCTCTGTCAGTTGTAGAGCTAAAGTATAGTACACCGCTTACATAGAGAACGAAACAGGTCTTTCAGCTAAACTACGCACCTGTGTTGTTTAAGACATCCCATCATTATCTACGATGTTTCCTTTAGCGAATGAATATCACATGCTGGCAGTAAGGATAATCGGAAAATAAGTCGTACGTGACCCGGGATAAAATTGCGGATATGACACCAATATGGCAATTACTGATCACCTACCAACAACGCATCGCCCATCGCCCATCACCCATCACCCTCCACATGGCATTGTTCTCTTCCATCAGACTCTAGGAATTGACTATCTGTAGCACTTGATGAACTCTTGGCAGCACTCGGAAGCAATGATGGTATTCATTTCGGGTGTGGAAAGCGCGTGTAACTTAACAAATATTTAGATTCATTTGAAGCAATTCCGGTCGAAATCCGCTATAATAATCCATTTTTCCAGTTTTCCCCCGCAACAGAAAACCCTTTTTTCCTACTTCAGCCAATCCGATTCGCCGTATCATGACCCAACTTGTTATCTACATAACCCAATTATTCCATCTGGTTCATTCATTAGATTATTAGTTTCTCCGTTCCCCTGATATCGCCTTTCGTCATTTAGTGGGATCTGATGAATATATTATATATAGATATACCTGGAGAGCATCGTACTTCATCCACTCTACAATTTAACGTTTTTTCTTCTTCACAATGTCTCTGTTAGGGACGATTAATCCTAATTTGAGCGTAGAGCAACGCAATCCCCACGAGCCTGTGGAAGGTGGCGGATTACAACAACTCGCAGATGAAGTGGGTTCCAATGCGAGCACCGCCGATACCGTCTTTGGGAATTCAGAAAAAGTAGGCAACGAAGCGATCATTCTAGAGGAGGTTACTCGTCTTGCACGCCACTTGACTCGCCAGTCAACCAGATATTCTATCGACAATCAAGTCGAAAATCCATTCATCGGACCAAATGATGATTCTACATTGAACCCCAACGATCCTAACTTCAAGCCCAAAAATTGGATGAAGAACTTGCTGTCTGTTCAGTCACGGGACCCAGAAAGATATCCAAAACGAACTGCAGGCGTATCCTTCAAGAATCTCAGCATTCATGGCTATGGCAGTCCCACGGACTACCAGAAGGATGTCGCCAATACTGTTCTTGAGATCGGCAGTATTTTCCGTTCAATTACTGGCACTGGCAAGCAGAAGATTCAGATTCTTCGTAACTTTGACGGCCTCGTCAAGAGCGGAGAGATGCTCGTTGTCCTCGGTCGACCTGGCAGGTATGTAACCAATGGTCTATATTCTGAGTCTGACAATACTAACTCTTCACAGTGGTTGCTCAACCTTCCTTAAGACCATTGCCGGTGAGATGAACGGTATTCACCTGGATGAGAAATCCCACTTGAACTATCAAGGTAGAACTAATTTGTGAGCAACTTGAAGCCACTCGTGACTAATAGAACCCAGGTATCTCTGTCAAGCAGATGCAAGGCCAATTTCGTGGTGAAGCTATCTACACAGCAGAGACCGATGTCCATTTTCCTCAATTAACCGTTGGAGATACTCTCACATTTGCGGCTCTTGCCCGAGCCCCTCGTAATCGACTTCCTGGCGTCACTAGGCAACAGTATGCAGAGCACATGAGAGACGTCGTCATGGCCATGCTGGGTCTTTCACACACCATCAATACCAGAGTCGGTAACGATTTTGTCCGTGGTGTCAGTGGTGGTGAGCGGAAGCGTGTCAGTATTGCCGAGGCCACTCTGAGTGGTAGCCCCATCCAGTGCTGGGATAACAGTACCAGAGGTTTGGATAGTGCCAATGCCTTGGAGTTTTGTAAGACGTTGAGCTTGATGTCTAAGTATGCAGGCGCCACAGTCGCTGTGGCCATCTACCAGGCCTCACAGAGTGCCTACGACGTCTTCGATAAAGTCACAGTCTTATACGAAGGGCGTCAGATCTATTTTGGGCGTACCGATGAAGCCAGGGAATTCTTCACAACCATGGGATTCGAGTGCCCCGAACGTCAGACGACTGCCGATTTCCTGACCTCGCTTACCAGTCCCTCGGAGCGTATCATCAAGCCCGGATTCGAGGGTCAAGTCCCCAACACACCTGATGAGTTTGCCGCTGCCTGGAAAAAGAGTAAAGCTTACGCCAAGTTGATGAGGGAAATCGAGGAATACGAGCAAGCGTATCCGATCGGTGGGGAATCTGTTGGAAAGTTCATCGAATCACGTAAGGCGATGCAGGCAAAGAGCCAGCGAGTCAAGTCGCCTTACACCATTTCTGTCGGGGATCAAATCAAACTCTGTGTTACACGTGGATTCCAGCGTCTGAGAGGCGATGCCAGCTTAACTCTCTCACAGTTGATCGGCAACTTCATTATGGCGCTGATTATTGGAAGTGTTTTCTATAATTTGCCTAACGACACTTCTAGTTTCTATCCCCGTGGTGCCTTACTTTTCTTCGCGGTACTTCTTAACGCATTTGCCAGTGCCCTCGAGATATTGACCCTGTACGCACAACGTCCTATCGTTGAAAAACATACACGCTACGCTCTTTATCATCCGTTTGCTGAAGCCATCGCGTCCATGATCTGTGATATGCCGTATAAGCTGCTTAATGCCATCATATTCAACATCACACTTTACTTCATGACCAACCTTCGACGTGAACCAGGCGCATTCTTCGTGTTCTTGCTGTTTTCCATTGTGACTACATTGACCATGTCCATGATCTTCCGTACGATCGCTGCCACCTCTCGCACCCTGTCTCAGGCTTTGGTACCAGCAGCAATCCTTATCTTGGGACTGATCATATACACTGGCTTCACTATCCCAACCCGCAACATGCTTGGCTGGTCGCGCTGGATGAACTATATCGACCCTATTGCGTATGCTTTCGAGAGCTTCATGGTCAACGAGTTCCATGGTCGGACGTTCCCGTGCTCCGTTTTCATTCCTTCGGGAGGTAATTACGATAGTGTCTTACCTGAAAATAAGGTCTGCTCTACAGTTGGCGCTGTTGCCGGCTCCAATCTGGTTATGGGTACCGATTATTTGGAGCAAAGTTTCCGTTACTACAACAGCCACAAATGGAGAAACTTGGGCATCATGTTCGCTTTTATGGTGTTCTTCATGTGCACCTATCTACTTGCTTCAGAATACATCTCCGAGGCGAAATCCAAGGGTGAAGTCTTGCTCTTCCGTCGTGGCCACCAGCCTGCTGTGAAGGATGCTGATGACATTGAAGCCAACACACATCAAGCTTCTGTTGAGAAGCCAAGCAATCCCAATAGCGGTGAAAACTCGACTGGTATCCAGAAACAAACTGCAATCTTCCATTGGCAGGATGTGTGTTACGATATTAAAATCAAGAATGAGCCCCGCCGCATTCTAGACCATGTTGATGGTTGGGTCAAGCCCGGTACCTGCACCGCTCTTATGGTGAGCTCCTTTATCTTCAATCATATTCGAATATTTTACTAACTTCTACAGGGTGTCTCCGGTGCTGGTAAAACAACACTCCTCGATGTCTTGGCCACACGTGTTACAATGGGTGTTGTAACTGGTGAGATGTTGGTAGATGGCAAGCTCCGCGATCAGTCCTTCCAGCGAAAAACCGGTTATGTGCAGCAACAAGATCTTCATCTCTATACTACCACCGTCAGAGAGGCTCTTCGATTCAGTGCCATCCTTCGCCAGCCTGCGCACTTTTCTCGCCAAGAGAAACTTGACTACGTTGAGGAGGTTATCAAGCTTTTGGGAATGGAATCGTATGCAGATGCTGTAGTAGGAGTTCCTGGTGAAGGTCTCAACGTTGAACAACGTAAACGTTTGACGATCGGTGTTGAACTTGCTGCCAAGCCTCAACTACTCCTCTTCCTGGATGAGCCTACCTCTGGTCTTGATAGTCAGACTTCTTGGTCTATTCTTGATCTGATTGATACTCTCACCAAGCATGGTCAGGCTATTCTCTGTACCATTCACCAGCCATCTGCCATGTTGTTCCAACGGTTCGACCGCTTACTTTTCCTCGCCAAGGGTGGAAGAACTGTCTATTTTGGAGAGATTGGAGACAAGTCCTGTGTCCTTGCTAGCTACTTCGAGAGAAACGGTGCTCCTAAACTCTCCGCTGATGCGAACCCCGCCGAGTGGATGTTGGATGTTATTGGTGCTGCTCCTGGGTCTCATAGTGATATTGATTGGCCTGCTGTCTGGCGTGATAGCCCTGAACACAAAGCAGTGCTAGACCACTTAGCCGAACTGAAATCAACGCTGCCCCAAAAGGCTGTTGATAACTCTGCCTCTGATCCTGACAGTTTCAAGGAATTCGCTGCTCCTTTCTCTACTCAACTGTATGAATGCCTGGTCAGAATTTTCGCGCAATATTGGCGTACCCCTGTGTATATCTACTCCAAGGCAGCTCTTTCTGTCCTTACCGCCTTGTTCATTGGATTTTCCTTCTTCCATGCACAGAACAGTCTCCAAGGACTTCAGAATCAGATGTTCAGTATTTTCATGCTTATGACCATCTTCGGTAACCTTGTTCAGCAAATTATGCCTCACTTCTGTACTCAACGCTCTCTGTACGAGGTCCGTGAAAGACCTTCCAAGACCTACTCCTGGCAAGCATTTATGTCCGCCAATATTATTGTCGAGCTGCCCTGGAATACTCTCATGGCTGTCCTCATTTTTGTCTGTTGGTACTACCCCATTGGCCTGTACCGCAATGCCGAGCCCACTAATGCTGTGAGTGAGCGCGGAGCCCTTATGTTCCTGCTTATCCTGACCTTCCTTCTCTTCACCTCTACCTTCGCACATATGATCATCGCAGGCATCGAGCTGGCCGAAACTGGCGGTAATATCGCCAACTTGCTCTTCTCTTTATGCTTGATCTTCTGCGGTGTCCTCGCCTCTCCTGATGCCCTACCTGGATTCTGGATTTTCATGTACCGAGTGTCGCCGTTCACGTATCTGGTCTCAGCAATGCTCTCGACAGGTGTCTCCGGCACCCGTGCCGTCTGCGAAGCTGTTGAGTACCTACATTTCAAGCCCCCGAGTAACATGACTTGCGGTCAATACATGTCCACCTACACGAGCTTTGCTGGCGGCTACCTGTTGGACCCCAATGCCACTGATAGCTGCTCCTTCTGCACCATTTCCTCGACGGATACCTTCCTTGCCTCAGTGTCTAGCTACTACAAAGATGCGTGGCGCAACTTTGGCCTCATGTGGGTGTATATCATCTTCAATATTTTCGCAGCGGTCTTCATCTACTGGCTGGCCCGAGTTCCTAAGGGCAAGAAAAACAAGGGATCTGCCTAAAATCAACCTGTATAGAGATACAAATTTAATTCCCACACGCAGTTTCACATGTTATTTGAAACGGCATATCCTTAACACTCATCATGCAAACGATTTTGTGCATGCATTTTCATATCTCGATCTTAGTGTCAGAGTATGTGTTACGCCCCTCAACTCCCATATTGGGAAATTCCTACCCGTACCGCCAATACTAGTTCTCAACTATAATGCCGCTAATATTTATGCGGTTTCTCATACATAAAGAAATTCGTTTTAGCCAAAACGTTGGGCTACATGCCCCATTTTTCTCCGGAGTACTCTCTCCAACACCGTCGAATATTAAAAGGCTGTAAACTGGTCTTAATTGATAGGTTATATTTTGTATCGGTTGTTTATACTAGAAGATCAGTATAGTTTCTTCCCGGTGGAGTGAGACTTCGGGTTACTAGAGTTGAGTGTTGGTGGAATGAAGTGATTTACAGAGATAATGATGTGCAATGTGGCCTGTTAAGTTGAAGATTGATGATCAAACTTCGTCAATACTAATAAAATTGCATTGAATAACTACATTGAGCTAACATACGTATTGGATTATTGACAAGCTTGGTGAGAATACTCTGGGCTATATACATATATGTTGCATAAACTAATAATTTGCTTCTATATGCTCCTGATGAATACTATGTCCTCTGCGATTTGTTATTTGGAAGCAAATATGCATCCTATCAAGGACAGCTCGCAAGTTTCTGTTACAAATTTCGTAACTACACCTAAATATTCACGTGATTTAGTCACTTGGATCATAGTATACAAATCTTGGAGTTTTCTGTCCTTGAGCAGATCGTAAATATCTAATTCAGCGCCTAATCGCACATTAGTCTATCAATTCTTGACCTAGAATAATTCTTAAAGAATATCTTGGTAGTTACTAAGCAGTTTGCAAGATGGTGAGTTTTCTGTTGTAACAGTTTTGGAGAAAATGGAAGTGATTGGCAGAATAAGTAGACTATTTGGTTTGCACTTGACTGAATGTAAAAGCGATATTTATAATTTTATTTAGTCTTGGCAAAACAAACACTTACAATATGCTTAGGAAGGACTCAACAACAAGTGTGCAAAGCTTGGGGACCTTTGGGCAGCTTATCAAATTTTTGTGTCCAGGGTACCTGATGCTTTGGCAAAATATTACAGGTAAATCCCATCAAAGAATTTGGGCAAGGTATTCTAGGACTCATAGACTACAATCAAAGTGACAAAGTTAACGGAATACTCAGGTGTAATTATGAAATTTGCAACATTTTCAAGCAGAGTTTGTCTACATCATTCAGGGGCAACACATTCATAACATTAGGGCAAGGTTACCAAGGTACCCATTGAAAAATCTCAAATTTGGAATTCATCTGATTTCAGCTGGTATTTTGCTGGTATTCAGCCGGTGTTTTTCCTTCAAATATTCAGTTGCAATTTTTGATGAAAGTAGGGAGCAGCTGATTACCAATAATGCTATGAATGCTAGTTGGCCTAGTCACCTCTTGGAAAATTTGGCTACTTGTCTGTACAACAGCTAGTAACTGAGATATTGAGAGCTGTCAGTTTTGAGAAACTTGGAATCCAGCTGATATTACGATGGTATTCTGCTGGCCTTTTCTTAAGGGGTAGTTATGCTTGATATAAACCAATATGTGAAATCACACTTTTGCTGACATTCCAAATAATTTTCAGATTCTGAATTTGCTACAGAGCATATAGCCTGTTCTGTAAAAGAAAACGTAGGCAGTTCATGCCGAAAGAAGGGAATAATAACATCTAGTAGCCATATCAGCTATGTTGAAACAAAATCACTGATACAGCGGACAGTAATATACTTTCGCCATATTGCATAGAGCCAGAGCCCCCTATCTCCCCAAAGTTGTTGTCAGAAACGGTTTAACCTACTTACAATACTTCGCCAATTTTGAGTTTCAATCATCATTATTCCAGAATCTCGATTAGAGTTTAACTTGGAGATTAGCCAAACTAGAAGCTGCACTAAATTGAATTTCACGCGGTCACTCACGTCCATTGTCGTATTTGGAAAGAATGTTCCATGGTTCAACTGTGCTTTTAAATGTTCGTTGGAAAGAGAGCTTCTGGAAGGTTAGAATTCATCCAAGATAGCCATTTCCTAATCAAGAAGATCAATCACGATACGGATTGTTGGTACATACCGCTAATCTATTGTGATACACAAGAACCGAAATGCTGAACAACCGTATTTGTTTAATCGTCAGGCAATACATTTATCAGGGTTCTATTCTGAGGTAAAGAGGTAAATAAGGATAGTGTAGTGTAAAGAATGAGATTCAGGAGATCTTGGCACTTGTGGAAATTATTAATTCATAATGTAGCTAGTGAATAAGAACACGGCCCCCATAAGGGCGGAGCCAAAGACCTTTGAAGCTGAGTTTGTATGATCCGATTTGGTAGAGTCTGTCTTCGAATCTCCCTGATGACTAGGCTCTGGCTGGGGACCCTCCGAGCTTGAGGAATCCGTGTTCGATGAAACACTGTTGGATGCAGATGAGGAGGTAGATGTGCTGGAGGTTGAGGTAGATGAGCTAGAGGCCGAAGAGGAGGCGGTGGTGGAAGAGGCAGAGCTGGTGGCCGCAGTCGACTTGGTGGAGGAGCTTGTGGAGGAGGTGGTCGAGGTGCTTGAGGATGTGTAGGTAGATGGTTTGGGGAGAGTAGGTGTGACCCATGGAACCGTCTGGTTGCCATTGTATTTGCATTGAATATCAACGTAGTCAAAGTAGGCCTTGTAGACGGTTTTTGGATTGCTCCAGTTAGTCAAACCTCCTGCCCACTTAGTGGTTCCGGGAACACCCACACCACCATCCCAAATGCCAAGATGGACGAGGGCCATTCTGGCGGGATATTTATAGACCTTTGCCTTGTCATCCCAGGTATCCTTCTTGTAGACAGTTCTGACAACCTTCTTGTTGACGTAGAACTTAATGAACTCCTCTTCCCATTGGAACATATACTCGTGGAATTCAGATGCGCTATCACCTCCAACAGAGAACGAAGCCTGATTCTTGGTTGTAAACTCGCCATTGTAATAGTAATTGGTTTGAACCTCGTCAGGTTTTCCACCAACCCACTCGAAATCGATCTCGTCACCTTCGGGATTGTGGATGATGAAGGAAGTCACGACACCAGGAGAGATAGAGGCGGTCTTGACTCTAGCAGTGACAGTACCATACTGAATCCATCTTACGGAAGCTACGGTGGCACCGAATCCAGCAGGGTGGCCATACTGATTCTTCTCGGTTGCAAGTGGCATGCTCAAGACAAGCTGGCCATCTTCAATGGCCGCGTTATTTGGAAGAAACTGGCTCATCCATTCGTAGCCAATGTTTGGATCACCATTGAACTTCGATATTTCAATGAGATCGTTCTTATCGAAAGTATCGGTAAAACTCACGCACAATGGCTTGGGGTAACAACTACCTGGGTAACTGTTGGCAGCATCACAGTTGATGGCAAGGCAGTTCTGGCCAGTGTTGCACCAGCCTTCATAACAACAAGGAGCGAACTCGGAGCATGTAGCGTTATAATGCTCGCAAATGGCACTGACCTGACTACTGAAGTAAGTCAACAAGGTCAACAAACAAATCTACAGTACGAATGGATTAGCCAAGAGAATTCGCCGGCAGTTTCTATCCTCCTTACCTTCTTGAAGACCATAGTGAATAGAAGTGAAGAGTATTTCACAAATCACGGACCAATCTCTTGACTTATATCTAAAAATCTTGAAGTTCCAGCATAGAAGAGGACACAAATATGGAACTGATCTTGCTCGAACTAGATCCCAAAAGTTATTTTTAAATCCACATTCTTAGCTGGCTAAAGATCCAAACAGCAACCACGATCTCTTTATTCGGAAGAAAGCGGCTTGTTTGGTTTACTAGTTTTGGTAAACCCCATCGTATTCACAACATTCCCGGGAAGAGTCGAGGGAAATGTGCCCGATTAACCAAATTCATGTTGTCATGACTAGTTGGAGGGAGGGTATTTTTGACAGTCAGTACTCGCTCCAAAATAGAGGGCTAGTTGACCAAGCACATCTTGGTGCATTGCTTGATGTTGGTACTGTAGCAATCAAAGTCCTTGAACTTGAAATGGGCCAAGAAGCTTATTGCTTAAAGTCATTATAGTTGCTGCCCTGACGAGCAGCGTTTTCGGAAAGATACACGCTAGCATCTTAATCTTGTCGGGATAAATCTCAGGATAAAAGATATAGCCACAAACAACTCGTTGTTACATTAAACATTAGCGATTTATTTGAATGATCTATATTATCCTTCCAAGAATGGCTATGAATACAGTGTGGGTTTTCTGTAAATTAAAACTACAACGCGGCTGCCCTAATCATCCTTCGCATTTTCATCCAGACAAATGCAGATGGCAACAATCATAGCAATGTCAACTCCAGGAGCAATGGTCACGTAGTAATCCTGCTTATTGAGGAACAAGTTTCTTCCAGTACCAATGGGTGAGTGAACTCGAGCAATGGTAGTGGTCACTCCCAAATGATTGATAGCGCGAATAACTGTTCTTCTGGCGAGCCAGTCTCCTTTCAACTCCAAGGTGATCGGGTTTCCGTCGGCCAAGTTTGTGAAGTGTAGGGTAAACTTGGGCTTGAATAAGGTAAACTTGGCTCGAATTTCGAAAAGAAGCTTGTTTCTATCGGAGCCTTGATAGATTTTGTAGTTAGGCACCAATGCGAAGAATTGGTCCCTGATGTTGAGAACCGGCGCACCAGTATTATCGAGAAGGACTTTTTTCTCTCTTAGCGAGAAGGTTCTTCCCGAGCATTTGAAATACTCTACAGTGTTGCTGGCATCTTTGATGCTGAAGTCATCTCCGGAAAAGGAGAAGAATTTCTCGCGTAAGTGAAGCGATATTTCATATGGGAGACAGAAACGAGGCTCTGTGGCAATAATGGGTGGGTTTTGAGGCTGAAGAAATACGGGATCGCTCATTGCAAGTTAGATAGGCCAGTTCTCTCGAGCGCTTTTAAATTGTTGAACCAGAGGCGGGATGCATAATTGCCAAGAATAAATATCCATAAAATCCACCAGCGTGACAGCAACATACTAAATCAAGTTGGGCTATAGCCCAGGGTTACACCTTCCCCTCCGTGATTAATTGGCTACATTGATCGGCGACCGTGCTTCGGCTTTCTTGTCTGGTGAAAATTGACGTGTGGAGCAAAAGGCCGAAATAGGTCCGAAAGTGACGTCAACAAGTGACGGATGTATTAAGGTTGTGTCACTACTGGTGATTGACCATATGCATATCGAAGACGCCCGACAGCTGTTTTAGAACCTGGAATCCCCCAATTCAACCACTTGGCATAAAGCGCTGGCTCTCTTATTAGTTGCTGATCACCTTGTGAAAGAAAACCATAAGCCCTCATGACTCTAGACCTCACACTACTTCTTCAACTATTGACTGTGTCACGCATCGCAGATACAGAATATAAGTCTGCATAGAAATGGTGAATAAAACGCGGTATTTATCAGATTTAGAGCCTATCTTTTCCAGCCATTTCCTTTGACAAGTGGTAGGAGGAGCAGCAGACAGTGGGTAGATATGAGATTGCTAAAACGGACCAGGCTAATTGAAGATGGGCTTGGTATATTTCGATTCAATATTGCTGCTAAACAATAAACAGGATAAGAGTATTGATGTACAAAACCCACCATTTCAAAGAGTTTTTGAAGTTGAATTGGGAGAATGGAAGCAAAAAAAGTAAAGATAGGAGATTGAAGGTTATGGAAAATGGGTGGTTTTTCTATCACTTGTGTTTCCCTGATTTTACAATTATTAACTACAAAACAGCGAAACATGGATGAAATTTTGTACAAGGTTTATCTCATTGGCTGAATAACTGACGAAGTAGCGAAACGTGGATTATATTTGCAAAAAGTTTAACTTATTGGCCAGTCTTGAAAATCAATCCCATTTTTCAGAATTCTAAAATTCATGTCCATCTAGCCACCATTATAAAGCAGCTCCACCATTAATTTGAGCTAATTAATTTCGTCAGTTACCATCCCAATTCCTCAAAATTGTGGTAATATTGAAAAGTGGCGCGCACCGTTCCTACAGCATAATCCTATATTTAGTTAAAAAATATTCCTACTTGGATTTTACTCCACCATCCAACACGTATAGAATGCTCTGCGAAATACTCTCATAGAACTTGGTTTAAATGTTCCGACCGAGTCTAAATATTTCCCCAATATGTACCTTTTTCAAACTGTCGAGACGCTCACAAACCTCGAGGAATACTACCAAACTAAGTAAAGCGGTGTAGCATTTTCAAGCGGTGGTTAATAACTAAATACTCCGACTGGCATTACAAACATTCTAGCCTGACCTATCTCTGGGTTAATGCTGAACGAGATATAGATTGGTTTGGGGGAGTACATTTCGCAATTGGTCTTACTAGGGCTATCGATTGTCTTACCAGTGTTATCAGCTGAAGAATGTCACATTGTAGTTGTACCAGTGTAGGTGCTAGTGTTATCGATATGTGGGGAGTGGATTCTCGGTAGTGGTTTGATAGGGGAACGTCAGCAAGCACTCAGGATCAATGCCATGGTAAACACCATCATCTAAAATATAAATGAATGTCCGTGATGAGAAATCTCATATATCCGGAAATGAGAAAATCGTATAGAGGACAGTGTGGCGAGTATCTCTGTTGACCACAAACACTCAAAGTACATGGGGGGGGAGAGGTAACAAGATGACATAATAATCTAACTTGGTTGAGGTTGCAACACAATCGCCTCGGGAACTGAGCGGACTTCCCCATAAGGATGATACTACAAAGGTGATTTGGGGGCGATTTTAACTGCGAGGGACTACAGTAACTTCGTTGTAACTGAAAGTGAGTACAGTGACCAACGCTCCTACCGATTATTAGGCTCAGCCACTCAAGGATGGAAAAACTCTACGAACATGGAATCTCACCAGTTTGTGTAGCACCAGAATATAAACGGGCAGGATTCGGTGAAATTGGTTATATTAATTCTGATGTGAAGGTTTCATGATTGTTCATGATGCATATACCTCGATTGGGGTACACTGGTGAGAAAGGCGCACAAGCGAGGTTGAGCAAACCGGATTGTCGAAGATATACTTGATACAATCTCCATAAACTATATTATCGAAGATACACTTATACAATCTTCACAAACTGTATTGCTAAAGATATACAACTCCAAATGATAACCAGAGGGATATTCACAATAATAGTTTACCCATGTTGCTCATGTCCAATTGACCAGAGTTTCTGTCACACCAAGGGTGATGGTGGCTCATTAATCTAAATTCGACCGACAGCCTTATAAAAGAGGGCTGATTCGGGCTGCAGCCTTGAAATCAGCCCCTTTGTCACCACCTCTTATCAACAAATATACCCGTCTGAATAAGCATTTTACTTGCAAAAATACCTGTTAGATACGGGCCAACTTAGATGCCAGAATTAACCCCCTCACAGCATGAAGTGTTGGCTACTTTGATCAAAATATTCTGCCCTTTATCGGCCATCTGCTCACTGACAGTGATTCTGGTTGTTATGTATTTGAGTCGAAAATACCCCAAAGACACAAACAGAATCTCTTTCAAGCTACAGCTAGGTATGTGCTACGCGGATTTATTTCTGGTCATAGCTGTGTTGATCAGCGCCAATCTACCAAAAAACCAGCACTTGGACTTGGGTTGTAAGCTTACCATGTTCGTTTACATATTCGCCTCGATCATGCTGGTGGCATTTGCAACATGCATCGCCTTGAATTTGCTACTAGTATTTGTCTTCAATCGCATCACTCGAAACCTACAAAAATATTATATCTCTGCCTCATTAATTTTATCCGTCGCCTGTGCTGCGATCCCGCTGATTCTCAACAAATACGGTTACGACGTTCCGACAGATGCCTGCTGGTTCTACGACCGAGGTTCGGTTCAGGAGCTGTTGTGGGAATATGCGACGATGTTCTTTTGGATGATTGTTGGTATCATCTTTTGCTTAGCTGTCGTGATTATTGTTGCCCGGAAACTCTTCCGGGAAAGTAGCCGGCTCAAGAGATCACTGACGCACGAGCTCAACGACAACCTTCCAAAGCACACCAAAGACACGATGGAGCGCAGGGCACATGAAACGTCCAGAAAGGTTCACCGAGCAGTGCAGCGGATTATTGGTTATCCGCTGGTTCCGATTCTAACCTACACTTTCACCATCGTAAAGACGCTCTATTCGTTTACGCCGGCCAAGCATAATTACGCCATTGACCTGATTAGGGTGGTGACCTCCTCATCACCCGGCGTATTCAACTTTGTTGCCTTTTTGATGGATCCGATTCTATACAAGCTATATCGGCAGTGGATGGGGAACCCTGAAATCACCGACGATAAGGAGGGGTGGCATGATTCCTTTGAGATGTCAAAGCACCCCAGCTCCAACGACGAGAGCTTCTTCCCCACGGACAGCAGTCCGATCATTACTAAGGACGACCAGGAGGATGAGGGCTACCTAAGCAAAGTGTCTGTTGCACAAGTGCTGGCCTCTTGCTAGTCTGCATTTTCTGACTCACCGCCACTTGACATGTAGCATAACAATGGCTCTATTAAATCAGCCGAATCCAACCGAGCCCTGTAATATCACTTGCATTAATTTTAATAATATATAGCACCTATAATATATGACACCTACATAAATATTCATTTCACCCTTTGAACATATGCATGCTGGGTCTTAAGCTTTTCCCCGACATCATGTACGGGCTAGCGGTGTCCAATATAGTATATCTACAGTCAGTGCAATGTAACACTGGACAACATATATCCAGAGACAGTGCGATGTAACACTGGACAACATATATCCAGAGACAGTGCGATGTAACACTGGACAGCTGATGGTTCCTAAATTGTAATATTCTCCTTCAGTGCCCACTTGCCGATCAAGGCAGAACACATGTACTTGGGAATGTAATACTTACCCACCCATATTACCCGACTCTATCATCATGATTAATGTGTTCCGGAATGCTCAGCAGTAAGAAGCGTTAGTTACTTTCACTCTGACATGCACGATATATTAGAAGGCTGATGATTGTTAGACCTAATATAATGGAGAAACCAATCGATGAGCCCTATCTCCTTTACGTACCTCGTCGGCAGTCACATCAGCCACCAGCTTCGATCTTAAACTTCGAATTCAGAAAGGCTATACCCAGTAAATCCTTGTCAGAAGCTCGAACAGAATCATGGTTGTCCAAAGCGAAAAAGTAACCTACATTGAGGTGCAGTTGCACGAAGCGAAAGGCCTAACTGCGATGGATAAGGAGACCAGTAAGTACCGTGCAGTTATCCTGGCAAACGCCCCTTATAGTAATAGCTGTTCAAATCTGCTCCTCCCAAAACTAGATTCTTCTGACCCCTACGTGGTGATGACTGTAGGGACCGGTAAAGGTAGTCAGCGTGCGCAATCCAAGACCGTCCACGAAAATCTGAATCCCGTGTGGAACTCTAGTTTTCAAGTTATATGTGGCCGAGGGAGATTCCAAGGTAATTACACTGTACTCGCGTCTGTGGATTTCCGAAAGACTCACCTTTGTTAAAACAGATAAAATTCACTCTGTTCGACCGTGATTTCCTCTCCAACGACGACCCTTTGGGGGAGGTTGAATACGATTTCTCGGAGCTTTCTCTGAACTCTCTAGTCGAAAAAACTTTACCAATAGCTGAGAGTCAGGTACCCAGGAGAATGGGGTTTGGGGATGCATATGGCCCATCGTTTTATTGACACAATGGTTTTTGTAGGGACAACTACGCTTTGGCCTTCGAGTAGTACAAGAAAATAGTAGGTTGTTTAGAACCATCGATACAGGCTTAAGCTTACACTGTTGATCTCAATTTAGGCAACGCTAGTTCCGATGCTAGAAGCAACACTACAGTAGTTGGTTCTTTTTCTTCACGTCCAGGCAGTAATTTAACATCCTTACTTAGGGGAGCCAACCATGGGCTGGTGCTATATATCCGCCTAGCCAATTCATCCCATCAGCCAACAACACACCTAATGAATCGCTTCAAATAGACCGTGTGTACGGATATCGTACCCGCGATTGTCGCAATAACATATTCACCCTACCCAACGCAACTGGCGAATCACCACGCATTGTCTACTTCGCTGGATCTTTAGGAATAGTTCATGACCTGAAATCCGACACCCAGCGATTTTTCACAGGCCACAACGACGATGTCATTAGCATAGCCGTACACCCTTCTGGCGAATACGTAGCTACTGGGGACGTCGCATCGGTCAACGACCCTGAGGGAGGAGTAAAGGTGCATATCTGGAAATCCAAAAAACCGGAGGACTCTCCGGTTGCAACTCTGAAATGTGGACAAGGAACCGTGTTTAAAGGAGTTGTCTCGGTCACCTTTTCACCCAATGGCAAGTACCTGGTCGCTGTTTGCAAAGACAAAGATCATACGGTAAACAAGGATCCCACTACTGCATCGATCTTTCTTAGCTCATCCGTTTGCTTAGATTGAGATGTTCGATTGGAAAGCGAGCAGCGAGCCGGTCATCTCCACTAGCGGCCATTCGGATTTGGTGAGCATCGTATCACACAACTGAGCTTCGGCGTGGACAAGCATCTTATGCTGTATATCTAGGTACTTGACATAGTGTTCAATCCACTTGACGAATCCGAGTTTGTGGCCTTCGGAGTGAAGCATGTCAAATTTTGGCGATTTGATGGAAGCCCACAATCACTGAACAGCAAGAAAGGTGTATTTGGACCGCTCGGAAAGATCCAGGTAACCATACTCATTCTCACATATGTAGGGTGAATTGTTGCATTAACGCACCAACGGCTCCTTAATAGACCATATTGAGCGCCACGTATATTGATAAGGGTACAATAGCTACTGGCTGTATGGACGGCTCAATCTACATGTGGGACATTGCGAAGCGACAAGTCAGCGGAGTTATTGAGAATGCTCATCAAGTAGGCTCGTAGAGATATTCTCTGCTTGTCAACTTCGTATTGATCGTTTGATTTCGCAGGGACCGATCTTCGCTATGCATTTCGACAAGAGTGCAGGCCATTTCTACAGTGGAGGTAAAGACGGTAAAATTATGGAGCATCAACCCTCGTCCAAAAGTGCCCCGCGCATGGTTTGGAATGGGGTTGGGAAAAGCATTCGTGCTTTGGAGAAATGTGACGAAAACACCCTGGTGGTGGGCACTGAGGATTCGGTAATATATCATTTGGACTTGAAGGATCCAGCAAAACCAAAAGTACTTGTGATGGTACGTGTGGATTGAAATAGATCAGACGGAACCCACACCGCTAACCAAATCCCCAAGGCTCACGACAGCTTTAAGATGAGCGAAGTATGGGGGCTTGCTACACATCCGGACGCGCCAGAATTTGTTACCTGTGGTGATGATCAAGTGGTAGCGCACTGGGATATGCACCAAAAGAAATTGGTTAGTGCATAACGCACCGAACAATTTGAATGTGCTAACCATTCGCTTGGAAACAGATTCACAAGGTAAATTTGGGCATTCCGTTGCGTTCAGTGGCAATTCATCCGAGGGAGCAACAGATAGCTGTCACAGCAGTAACAGACAAGGTAGATCTATTCGCATATGCATCGGCATAAATGTCCGTGCATGTTTGGATAACACAACCATCCACGTAGTTGATCATCTTGGAGCTACAAGGGCTCACCAAAATCCACGAAATTGAGCCGAAGAAAGCCCAAACCATAGATAGTTGGCAACATGTTGTGAAATACTCCCCAAATGGGGAATATCTCGCTATCGGGGCATTCTCAGCGGACACCGGTATCGATATATACGCAACAAAAGGATGGAAACACATTGGGACCTGTCATGTATGTATTTCCCATGGGCTTTCAAGTGGACTGTTTGTTCAGACCTCCGCCGTTTCACAATAGGGACATTCGAGCAGGGTGACACGAATGGACTGGTCAAATGACTCACAACATCTACAATCAAATAGCATCGACTCTGAACTGTTGTTTTGTAAGCGCTCCTTGGCAAATGATTCAACCACAAATGTCTGAACTCATCTTGGACCATCCATACGCAGGGCAAATACCATCGTGTGAACAACAAAAACACCCTTCCAAGCTCTCTGATGTTGACTGGAATACCTACGAATGCCCTATTGGCTGGCCAACTCTAGGCACCCAAGAATCCTGGATGACTGGCCGGGAGGTAAGTGATGCTCATTTAAATCTATCCGATCGTGTGTAACTCGGACCCCACGCACCTTAGATCTATGCCGTTTCCAGGAGCCCCAGAGGAAATGTTCTGGTGAGCGGAAATACCCGTTCCCAAGTCAAACTATACAGCTACCCAGCATACAGAGAAAACGTAAGAACCCCTGGGCTCTTCTGCACAACCTCAATCCTCCCTAACGACAATGCTCATTGTAGGCGCCCGCCAAATCTTACAAAGGACACTCGTCCTTCGTCACCAACGTGGCATTCTCTTGCGATGGCGAGTACGTGCTCTCTACCGGCGGCATGGACGGCTGTGTAATTCAGGTTTGTTCTATCACGTCATGTTATCGTGGACTTGTTGCTAAATGATGGACGAACCGTTGTACCCTACATTAGTGGAAAGTAATCGAGTAGCCAGATGCAAATCGCCCTTGCGTGGAAAAACATACGGATTGGCCCATTCTTCCGGCTTGCCTCAATTGATTCGTAGTAATAAAAAAGTGAATGGTCACAAGGAACGACTAATGGGGATTAATCTGAGGGATTCGGGCATGTTTCAATACCCGGCCCAATAGCCAGGGAGGTGGCTGCGGGGTATACACATACTTGGAAACAATCCCTTTTCTCGAACACACAACCTGGTCCTATGGTATGCTCCCCACAGACACGTATACCTCAACATACGGGATGAATCGGAAGAGCAGAGTAGATTCCTTCTAAAATGGATTTAGCGGTTTATTGTGGATGTTAGAGTGATGTGAGTGTTCTACAAAAAAAGACGCGGTCTATGTAATCTTTCTTTGATGTTACTATGGGTAGGACAAGGGGACAGTGAATGGATATATGCTGTATATGCACGTGAAATCATTTAGTTCTTGGTGATTTCGACACCACCGGTGGCTCCGAGGGCTCTCTTGATATCACCGTAGATGGCGAATTGGAGGGAGGTCAAGGCACCGACCATGACAATACGAGGACCAAGACCAATGAAGAGTCCCTTAACACCGAGCTCCTTGGAGAGACCGATCAAGCGGCTGGTGACAGATCCTTCAGCACCCTTTTGCTTGTTGATCTTGGAGAGGAGGGTATCGGCGGGTTGGGAGACGATGGCAGCGCAGATACCGGCGATCAAACCAGAGGTAAGGTTGACGGCGGTGTGGGAGCCAGAGCTCAATTGGTCCTTAGGAGTGGCAAGGTTCTTGTAGATGGCCTCAGCGGCACGCTCGTAAACAACGAACTTAGCCATGGTGTAAGGGATTTGCTTGAAGCAAATGGGTCCGAAGCCGGAGTAGAAACCACGGGCAACACCCTCCTCCTTCAACAATCTGGAGAAGCCAGAGATAAGGCCACTGGCGAAGGAAGGTTGGGAGACGAGACGAATACGAGTAGCTTCCAAGGGGCAGAGGGCGATATCGGCGAAGAACTCGGCGATAGCAGAGGAGGCAAGGTAGATGGCGGTGCGGTTGTTGGAGGCAGTCTCGAGACCAAGGACATCAATGAAGGTCTTCTTCCAGAATTCATAACCTCCGAACTTCAAAGCACCTTGGAGGAAGTATCCAGAGAAGGTAGGACCGAAACCGGTCAAAAGAGCACCAGCACCTTCGTTCTTAATAATTTGACGGAAGCCACTGACCATACCCTTGTTGTAGACGGTGGGCTCAAGTTGGATTCTAGTCTTGACGACATCAACTGGAGTAAGAGCACCGTGGGTAACACCACAGCAGACAGCACCAGCGAAGGCGAAACGAGCGTACAAGTTAGCGCCAGTGGGCTTATCAGCAGCTTCGTTAGCAGAAGCAGCAACAAACTTAGCAGTAGCAGACATTTTGTTTAGAATATTAAGAAGGAAAGGCGATAGGCAAAGATGCAGGCAATCTTCTTCGTCGGAGGGGCCTTCATATTTATTCAGTAAGGCGGACAGAAATCCATTGGGGCATTCAATATCTATTGGGGAGAAGTAGTTAGTTGCAATAGAAGTCTTGCTAAATTGAGATTTAATTCAACCCTAATGACACCATTTCGTGGCTGCAATTGGTAGAAGGACGGTGATAGATACCATGGTCAGGTTTTTCTCCCCACCTTTTCGCTTTTTTTCTCTTTCATTGGTCCGATTTTATTGGCAATCTGTGGTTGATGGTTGATAAATAATCAAGAACCAATTTCTTTTATATACTATATTCAATGCAAACTTTATTCTCCTGGGCGTGACGAGCCATAAATTCTTAGGGGCTGTGCATGTGCGATTGCAGATGGCTCTCATTGTAGAACGGCAAATAATGTGGTTAAAATTATGTGGGTTTCTAAGCCTATTCGCACATCAATTCTAAGCCTATTTGCACATCAATTTCCATTGTCCAAGCTTGCTTTGGAGCTCCTGAAGCATTAGCTCCAAAGGATTGTCGATATCCACTTTCACGACGTCCTCCTGTTCGGGTTGAGGCTCCTCTAAATCGGCGAGCTGGCTTTTGAGCATATCCTCTTTCATGAAATGGTTCTTTCGATGCTTCATTCTCTCTGACAAAACCTTCTCGTCTCCAGAGAGGAAGACATATACAACCCTGATATCGGAGGGGACAGTCCGAGAGAAGCTCGCGATATTTTCGCTTCAGGGCAGAACAGGCTACCACCAAGCCCTTGGGCCGGTCGGCTGCTTGCATTTTGTGAACATAAACCTCCCTCAAGGTGGTAAGCCAAGGCCAACGGTCATCGTCCACCAAGGGGATCCCATCGGCCATCTTTTTCAGGTTGGTTTTTGGATGGTAGTGGTCTCCATCCAGAAACTCGTAACCCAGGTTTTTCGAGAGGTTTTCGCCGACGGTGCTTTTACCGCAACCGGAAACACCCATAACGATGATTACCGTCTTGGCCATGATGTGTTATTAGCGTATTCTTACCACAGAAGGATGGAAGGTTTTAATACGAAGAGTGCATATCGTGATTAGCACTGCATCACGACATGTATATTGAGGTTATTGGTTACTGTGAGCGATCCCAAGAAATGATTGCCTCTTTCGACCATTTGATAAGTCACCAAATCTGGATAGCAAACCTATTATTATCATATGATTAGTAAGGCCGATGGTAATGGTTGACATGCTGCTGGGTAGTAATCATGAATTGTTACAGCGCTTCCTAATCTATTTATTTGTACGCTCACCCAAGTATAAGGGTTGAAATGGTATGACCCGTCTTCCTAGATGCTGGCCACGGTGAATGCTTCCTTTCGACAGAATCTTACTACATTTGATCACTCTCGATTCTTTTCGACCTCGGTAAAAGTGGCTGGCCGGGGTCTGGACTTTTACAAATATGGCTTCCCCTGCCGCATATAAGGCGGGCGAGGGGATTCTTTCATTTTCTTCGGTTGTTTCATGAAATAATGCCAAGCGTAGCCTATCTCGTTTTGCTCTTTGTCTGTAGCGTGTTCGGTAAGCAGTCCATCACAAATTGAGCGTAATTGTGGTGCCTCTAACATTCCATCTTAGCTGGCGTTGAGTTCGATTATGCGTCACTGCGCCCATCCTACCAAGCCGGCGAGACGGTCGATATTAGCGTATATTTTACCAGAGATGCCCAATTAATTGGGTCACCTAACGTGACCATCCAACTCTACGACGACTTGCAGAACCCCCCACTGGTCGACATTTTTGGACCACAGTTACTCAACGACTCTAGCCCAAATGTGTCCACCCACATTAAAAACTGGACAATCCCCATGGAGATGAAATCTCGGGTAACCCTGAGCGACCAATTCCTGTTGGTTATGAAGTCTGAATACGACCAAATCAACAGCCAAGGCCGAATCACATTGGACAACATGCGCACCATCATTATCCACAATGTCACTGCACCAACTGCCACAATTGTTGCTCGTATCCCCCGCGAAACACAGCTTACTGCTGATAAAACCACTGCACCCATACCAACATACACCAGCCACATGTTTCCTGCCAACAACTACAATCCAGATTCCCCCTCCGACACCTACGACTCAGTTACCCTCTCCGACCAATCAGACTACGGTGCCACCTGGGCCTACAATGTGGTGAAGGCACTGTTGGTTAATCAACTACTCTAACCTCCCGCACCCACCTTAGCGCGGATTTTCACCGGGTTTCAGGAATATCTCCGTGTTATTTCCAGCTGAAACCAGTCAACACCGCTAAACTAAAAACCATAGACTCACCTACCGCGCATTTTCTGATTCATGTAACGGACTCCCCGAATTAATAAACTTCTCGGAACGTCACATATGTATATGCGGAGTATATGCTCACCAGCCGGTCAATATAAAACGTGGGTGGCTAAGATCATCCATGGTTGTTATTAAGATCTCTCTTTATCCCCCTCCCAACATTCGAACCATGGACATGAACTGGTGTATCATTTGCGATAAACATGTTGATCTTGATGTAAGTCACCGTGGTCATTTTGCTGGGACACCGGCCGACTCACGCCTTTCGTGATATAGGATTCATTGTATTGCAGCGAGATGTGTCGACTAGAAGATGCCAAGAGTGTTGCTGTCTCCCGCAACGTTCCTCAGTTAACCCATGATACGAGAAAGATCGCCAAGATCGCATCAAAACCCATCTTAGTGAACGTAACTACATACCCCTCCCCACCAATGACCCCGGTTTTGAGCCCTATCCGGGCAAGCAAGACTTCTCCCCAGGTCCCGCCTGTCCTACACCCCTTCCCACTCTACAAAGGGACGAGTTCGTCGGACCAAGCCTTCTACCGATCCCCAACCAGCCCAGACTGCAACCCGATCTATCCGATTCTAACATCGAGGTTTGGGTGAGCGCGCCGTAACCGAAAGGTATAGGATTTTTTTCGTCACCCAAAGCAACGCTACATACACTCGAGTGGATATCGCGAATAGAAATTTCCAACCATCTAGCTTACCCAGAATATTGATGATCTCGTTCGACCCTTAAAAGTCCGATTTATACCTGATCCTTTCTCTTTCTTTACCAACGATTGTTGTGTTGGGATAAAATACGAAATAAACCGGTGATGTTCTTGAACTTCACACTAGACAACTAAGCCACCGAATGTGAATGTTGGGCCTTTATTGCTGCTGCTTTCTGAACTGGGGGTGGGGTAGGGTTGGGTCGAGATATCCGGGTGTTTTATCTCTAGGTGGATCCGTACGCGCTATTCTCCATTCTTCGGCAACGCAAGGAGAATTCCGTCACGATTTCCTTGAAGCGTTTCACTCCGCGTGTCCTATACAGAGAGGAGATGTCAGTCGAAATGTCCCGTCAAATAGTAATCCCATGGTTCTCTCACGTCATGATGCTCTTGGCGAACGCCTCTTTGGAGGGTTTGTCGATGTGCGAGGAGGGGAAATTCTCCTACAGGAAGGGGTTAGTCGATGGGAGGATGGCGCCGCAACCTCGAGGAAAAGCCCGCTTACCTGGGCCAACAGAATGGCCAACCATTGGCGACAGTTCTGGATATATTTTCCCGTGAGCTTGTACAGAAGATCCGTAAGCAAGGTGACAAAGGAGCGAGGCAATCTTCCTCCAATTCCCTACACATGGAGGTTGCTGTTAGTCGATAGGCCGTCAGATACGAAAGGCTGTTTCTTACCATCAAGAGTTCTTGCATGATTTGCTGGCCGAATGTATTAACCACGTGGTCGATGCTATCCA
Organism: Basidiobolus meristosporus CBS 931.73; assembly: GCA_002104905.1. Lineage (NCBI taxonomy): Eukaryota > Fungi > Basidiobolomycota > Basidiobolomycetes > Basidiobolales > Basidiobolaceae > Basidiobolus > Basidiobolus meristosporus. The sequence goes on along the minus strand of MCFE01000352.1, from coordinate 57,096 downwards.
ATATGGCCTGGTTCCCGGTGTTCAAGCCAATCAAATCAACCTAATTGGGGGTTTAGTCGTGGGTGCTCGATCCTCAACCAATTCCTATGGTTTTACCATAAAGCCGATTCCCGATCGAAGGGCCAAACGTTCTTGCAGCCCAAGCCCTGATACTGCGAATAGGATGATGTTGTTGAATACGTCCGGTGGCGTGGTGAACAAGGCTACTGGGCATTTGCGGACATACTGGTGGATGCGGTCAATTACTCTGGTTATCCAAGAATGCCCGATATAGACGACTTACTCGGGAGAGCATTCCGAAGTAGGAGCTGGTCAAATGCGGATTCTCCTCCATGCCTGTGTGCGATGATTAGAATCGTTGTGCGATCTCAATTGTTGATAACTGCTTAAGCGTACCCTGAAGATTTCGAATATTTCCCAAGGTAATGCCAGTCAGGGTAGCCAATAGCTCGCTCAGGATCATGACGTTCTGCTCTTCACTGCCATATACGGTAACCAACTGGCAAACGGTGTCTAGGATGTAAGGGTGTTGGTATCTCTGGTAAGTCTGGTGCAAAAAGCTGGCCATATTGGAGAAACCCATGGTGAAGACATGTGAAGACGACATGATGCTTGTATTCAACAGCGAGCATATGGCCTAGATTGATCGAGATGTCATTCGTTTGGACATAAGGCGCGGGCGGAAGAGAAACCGGCATACCTCCATGATCTCTTCGTCTTGGCAGTAGGCTTTAGAGATCTCCTCAACCAATCCCCATATGGCAACCGAGACCCGTTGGGCTTCGGGTAGATTCAGCACAGCGTTGGTCTCGTCTGGTTCTGCGGCGTTTGTAGGTTCGTCATCAGGTGGCTGGATACCACGACAGCAGGCAACAAGATAAAGAATGTGGCTCAGGACGACTGGTCGACATTCGAGGAAATTCCCCGTCTGTGGTAAAGGGTTAGATGGTGTACGCGAGAATGGGGGATCCAAAAGACCTGCCTGTTTTCCTACGTCGAATGCTTTGGTTATGGTTTGAAGAATATCCCCGATAAGCACCTAATCAATACATCGCATATTTCCATGAGAATCGCTTTCACCATGCAGAAGCCCAGCAATCACTCACCGAAAGTGGCTCGAGAGTTTTTCGAGGTGGTAAAGCTTGAATCACTGCGGAGATGGATTCCAGAACCTTTTGCTTCTCTCTTTCCTGGTACCCAAGTCATCAGTTACCGGACCAAGGCCGGATCCCTCGTGAATCATGATGACATACCTCAATGGAGCTGCTGATGTGCGTGTACATGGTAACCAAAGACTCGACCCCATCCACCAGTTCAGCTCGGCAAGTATCACAGATATCCTTGAATGAGCTGGCGGCAATGAAGGCTAGTTCGGGATCAGAAAGAGTAGGGATGATGAAGTTCAAGGAGGGTAATAAATGCTGTGGATGTCTCTTGAGCCAGTCAGCATAAGAACCTGTTATGGTGTTTTAAAAAGGTGCAGCAAGGAGGCTAGCAACGCACGACTGATACCTAGAATCTGAAGTGTCGTCAACCGGATCTTGTTGTGGCCCTGAACGGGGAGCCGCCCAAGGATCTCATCACCAAACAATCTGGCGATATGTGGATCTTCACTGGATACCGCCTCTGATATAGAACGTAAACAGAACAAGGTTGACTCCAAGTCCTAATTGCCAGGTGTTAGGCCGATCGAAATCAACAATCCATGCAAGGGGATGGCTTACCTGCCAGTGAGACACGGCACGATCGCTGCTTAACTGAGTGGCGGCTAGATCCAGTAGATACTCCAGCATCTCGCCGTGCAATACGAGGTACGAATTAATCAAAGTGTCGCCGACGTCGCGCCGATAGATTTTAAACCGCTCTCTAACATCTGATATGGTTTAGACATAGCACTGCATGAATCTATATTGGGTAAGGCACCTTTGCTCCACGATGACCATTCCTCTTCACTGGGATACTCAATCTTTTGCCTCAAGACTTGAACCAGCTTTGAAAAGACCATTGAAGCGATGGTCTTGGTCCTCTGAATGATGGCTTGATCTTCGCATTCTATCGTCAAATCGAGAATGCTCTCTTGCAGCAAGTACCAAAAATTCAACGGGATTTCACTAATGTATCAAGGAGTCAAGGCACAAAAATGGTGGAAACGAATGGCGTCTCCTCAACATTGTTGAAAGGATATCTCCTGGTCGGCTGCAAAATATCCTGGAAAGCCTATAAATCCGATCATCATCTCGAGATAAACTCCCACGTCAGGGTTTGAAAGGTGTTGAACTATGTACTCGGTAAACTCCTCCCCGTAGGTGGTAAGAAGCCGGGCTAGATATGCTGCAACGTCGTCATTACTCTCTAGATAACTTTTTTCAATAAGCCAAGTCAGGTAAGGATTGCTGGGAGATCCGTTACTTACCACTAATAGATGCCTCGGTTGTGCTTTTCATCCACGGGCTGGCAATACACCGGAAGAAGCTTTCACTCAGAGTGTTGCCATACTGCGAGCTTCCTTGGCGGGTCAATAGCTCGATAAGTACCTCGATAGATGCTTCGAAGGTGGATTCCCTCCTTAGAAGATCTAATGCTCGGTTGAATATGGGGGCTAGAGAGCTAGACATTCATGAATTTTTTCATCCATGCAAGCAAGTAACTGGCAACACCTACTCTGGAGGGATTCCGTACTGAATCCAGCTTTGCAAGCATCGGAGAGACTTTTGGCGTAAAAAGTCGTAGGCGGGGTCTGTCCGAGTGTCGTCAGATAAAAATGCCCCGACTGTATTAAGCACCAAGGGGATCGAGTTTAGGAGTTCTTGGTTGAATTGGCTCCTGCAAAAAGCATGAATACCTATGATGGGCGAGTGAGGGAGGGAGTGAAAATTCTGGCCCTACTTTTTGGAGCCGACTAAATCGGCTCGGTTGAGCTCCTCTGGAATAAGCGTCAAAATCTCCAGGAAAGCGTTCTCATTATTCACAGGTCTGCCGTGAGGGTTTTTCGATTCCGATTCTAAAGCCTGCAAAGTGGCCGGGATGAAATTGGTCCATTGATCGGGGACGGTTCGTAAAGCATACGTGGTCAACTGGAGGTCAGGGAAAATACAAAGATTAGAGAAAGTGGGTTTCTGGCTTGGGTAGGAGAACTACCCACCGCTTGGCAGAGTTTTGTCAATACTAGGTTGGGTCCGTTGCTGAATTCCACTATCCATTTTAGAAGTTCTTCGCGTAGCCGGTGAACCTGATCCTCCGGTAATGTATCCCTACATCCCAAAGACATCAGATAAGTGAATCCATGTTTTGATTCTTTGAATCTACTTACCAATCTCTCGATATCTTAATTTGGTATGTGTGTGCCCCAAAGAATTGGTTTTGTGAAGACTGTAAAGCCAAGCGGTTAGCGGTGCCTTCAACAGGCTTGGCGATATATGGAAGGACCTACGTTCGTTTCCAAGAGGGCAGAAGCTAACTGCCAACCACTGGGCTCCTTCTGTAGGCTGTGAAGAGCATTGACAGCAGCAGGAGTAGGCACCTCAAGTTCAGACAGAAAACTTGCCAAATCAGGATAGAAACTAGAGCTCTCAACTGTCTTTTGTGGCATACTTTGCTCAGGAAAGTATGGCGGGTTGCCGAAGTTCATTTCACAATAGACTGAAGATTCGGCTGCTCCTTGAACTGGTTGCTTGTTTGCATTCAAATGAGCATTCCGCCCGTGAGCCACAAAGATCTCATCCCCACGTGACCTGGAATTGTTGTCTTGTTTCGTGCATAAATAAAAAATCAACATCATTCCAAAACCACTTCGCCCTCGACAAGTGCGTTGAATGTTAAGAATCATGCTTAATAAGATTAGCCGGAATCGGATTTATCGATCGCTCATTTTGGCTTGGCATTCCATCCTTTGGCGATACTTCTGTGTAGAATGTAGAAATTGTATGATGGATTTTCTAGATATTTCATCGAGGAATTTCGTGTTGAGCCCGAACCCGGAATCCACAGTATATAAGGCCGTAAAGTCATCCTGATCCATAAAATTTCTCAGTCGCTTTTCCAACAGCCAATAGTCTTACACTACCCGATCTCGGTTTAGTTTTTAAATCAAGTCGTTCCCGTCATCCCTTTGACAGCTCTTACTCTTACTCCTAGTCTATTGTCAATAACCTCCAGTGATGAGTGAATATCCTCAAGATAAAGGCTACCCTGCTCAAGGTGGTGCTCCCTATGGTCAACCACAATATGGCCAACAGCCCCAATATGGTCAACAACAACAGCCTCAGTACAGCCCTTATCCTCAACCACCTGCTCAAGGTTATTATGGTGATGGCGGACAGGCTGCCAACTACCAAGGCTCTGCTGGCGCTTACAATCCTCCACCACAAGGTGATTAAGTAGCATGATCTTCGTTGCTCTCAACTGTAACTAAACCTTCCGTTTCCAGGTTACTATCCCCCACAACAACAACAACCACAACAACAGCAGCAACCGCAAACCATTATTGTCCAACAACAGCCACAAGATAAGGATGATGGTTTATGCTTGGGATGGTAAGTAGATCGCCTATACTTCATGCAAGATAACAACATGCTAATGTTGGTCGATATCTAGTGCTCTTGGTACCTGTCTCTGCTGCTGCTTCGACGCGCTATGCTAAGATTTCGCGCTCTTAATCACACGCTTCATTCGCTCGCGCAAGAGCGCCGCTTGACTAGAGCAACCAGAAACGAACCATTAGATTACACCTCTTACAGCCGAATGTAATTTTTCAATTCAATCTCCATATAATAAATGCTGATATAGCCTATAGATCGGACTTGGAGCAAAGTGACACAGGATATAATTCCCTAATCGGATTAATCGAGCGCGTTTCTCTTCCTGACCACACCAAATCCATTGACGTAGGCGATACTTGAGTTTCGAACCTGAATTCATGCGTACAAGATTACTGGGGCATTAAAGATGAAAATAACCCAGATCGGCAAACAGTAGCAATAATGCTTCACAGGTAGGAAATGCAGATCCAGTGGTCTTACCTTTGGTCATGAACAAACATCCCAAAGATAGAGTCATCTCTGCTCAAGGGGACTTCAACCAACCATCAAGGTGTATATATGTGATCGGCACTCAACATTGCACAAGCTTTTAGATCCTGGGAAAGCCGACACAACAGGAAATGCATTGATAGGATTTAATATATTGAATGTCTATAGTATGAAATCACATAATTAATTTGAAAATAAAGAGGTAAAATAATAGCCTAATCGGATTAATGGATCGCGTTTTCATGGTCTAGTTGGATCAATCGAACGTGTTTCGTTTTCTGGTAAAAACCTCCCTTAATAATCTATGGCGGTTCCTCAGCGCTCGTAGTTCCTGCTCATTAACATCCGTAAATAAGCAGATGGACTGGATGAGCTCTTCCTCTTTGCTTGGGGATATCTCAAATATCGTTCCTGTCACTATTTTCATCAGCTCTCCGTAGTCTGTTGCGTTCAGCAGGTCAGGCAAACATTGATGCATTAGCGCGAGCCCCATTCGAATCACCGTCACCGTTAAGCCCTCCAGCAGCATCACATCGAGCAAACGGAGTACTATGGACTGAGGAAGAACGTTGGTGAAGAGGGTTAAGAACCATGAGGTCGTGTACATTGCGGTGCGAACATTATGTGCATCGAGATGATGCACCAATTTGGGGAAATGGCCAGCCAAGAGGCAGCGAAACTGGTACACACCACATTCTAAACGGTGAAGGTCAGAGCCAAACATTTCCCGGAGATTGTGGGACTGCATGAGTCTATATGTTGCGAGTATTGGCTAAGTGTGTGTCGTGGTTCAAGGGCATTGATTAGGTCACTCACCTCACGAATACGCAAAAAGCCTCACTTTCTGACATCTGTTGCCAATGGAAGTTAGGGTTAATGAACGAATGTTTAGCGGGTGGGTTGGTTAGCTCCTTACGTGAAGTAAAAGGGTCGCCACGATGTAGCCAAATCCCTGGGCGTAGCCGATTTCTGGGTCATACACCGAATAGGCCTTGAGTACATTAAACAAACGTGCTTGGCCTTCGCCTCCCTTCTTTCTGAACATCTCCATCCGGGGGAAAGTCCTGGGCAAATCCAGAAGTATATCAGCCTCGAAGGGCGAGCTCTCCGTCAGCAGTTGGGAGTATAGCGTATCAAGATAGGTGGTCTTTGACTGCGACATCGCCTGCCACACTCTGCCTCGGTAATTCTCGGGGATCCCCTGATAAATCTTCTTGGCCACTCGTTCCCGGTTGTGGGCCAGCATCAATGGGTAGTGGTCGATCAGATACTCCCAGAATTCAGAGTCAGATAGGAAATCGGAGGTATGGTGAGGCTGAGGTATTGAGGCGGCTTTCTTCTGCAAGTGAGTATCAAACGGGTATTCCAGCTCATCTTTGATGTCGAAGGATGGCGTGACCGGGGAATGGATACTCAACTCGATGGAGTCAATGTCGGAGTCACAGCATGATGAGCTATTGTCGCTGATTAGGGTTGGGCTTCTGGTTGTCATCGATATGGTGGGGGAGTTCAGGCGTTCTTCGGGTACGCCGTGTGAAAGGGTGGTATTCATGGTGTTCAAAAACAAATGATTGATTTGGGCCGGCATTTGAGGGTAAGGTCAATACAGAACTCCTTCAAGAAGTTCAAGTTCTATTCTCTATTTCCAAAAGTCTTCCGACCAATACTAAGACCAGGCTTGAAAGCTAATATTGGCTGCGAAGGAGTCTCAAATGAGTTTTAGTTCGTCCAGGTGAACTAGCACCTAGCTTGCCTATAAACAAAAGTTAACAAACAAACAAACAATATCGGAGAAAAGCTGACCATTCTTCTCAGTACAATGGATGATTTAAGCCAGAGCTCGCCACATGTCATTTATGCACCTCTTGCTCACAATCCCCAATTCCCTCCCTGATCGACAACCAAACTGTAAATCGCTGTGCGTCCAAGGCGCTTGAGGCGTTGTTTGGTCCAAAACTCCCCATTGGGTCAAGACAAGGTAATTGTAGTGCAAATGGCGGTGCGGATTGTTTATTGATAGTCATCATAGCTATATGTTGATGTATGAATATAATGCATTGATTTTCCCGATTCTATTGAGGTGAGGGGGTAACTTTGTCTTTCAAGATTCGAGCCATTGCGTTTCTAAGGTTGGTTTCAGCTCGCTCGATACCAAGCTCCTTGGCTATTTTGTATTTCTCAATGGCTTGCTCCAGTTTACCCGAAGCATCGAGCATTACCCCGTAATTGTAGAAAATCTCTCCATCGTAGGGTGCTAAGTTGGATGCCTGCTCAATATGCTCAAGAGCCTTCTCGGAATCTTTCAAGTGCATGTAGTAAACACTGGCGAGGTTGAGATGCAAGTCGGAGTGGGAGGGAGACAAGTTCAATGAAAGCTTCCAGGCGTCAACAGCCTCTTGGGGTTGTCCGAGTTGGTAGTAGCAAACGCCGAGATTGTAGTAACCGGTAGCAGTGGGCTTGACCTCTACTGATTTGGTGTATTGGACAATAGCTTCCTCGAGTTTACCATTGTTTAAGGCTTCGGTACCCTCTTCAAGATACTGTTGGGCTTGTTGCTCAGCGTCACTGAAGCCTCCACCATTGGCATTGTTGTATAGAGGAGGGGTTGCCACGAAGTGAGCTATATCCGTTCGTGAGAAATGGTCAATATATTGTACGCAAAGTACTGACAATAGAAGCCAAGCCTACCTTGGCGAGCAAAGTATTGCTGGGTGAAGGGCAAGACACAGGGCTTGACATAGGCCTGTTGAACTAAATATGCACATATTAAGTTACGGAAATAATTACAATACTCTTTGTTTATGAAAGGTTACCCCTGAGGGAACGGAGAGTAAGAGGAGCAATACGCTTCAACAATCTGGAGCTGGCGACGAGACGGTTCATTTTTGGTTCAAGTAACAAGCAGGGCCAGCATTCTACTATTTTATGACACTCCAACCAGAGCAAGAATTTTTTATTTATGTGATCTAATACGATATAATTCCTCCCATTTATGAGGGTCATTTTCGCTACGCCATAATCGATAGCGATGCAGTACTTTCTACCACTCTTGATATCCTTGGCGATACCTGCTTTCTTTGTCTACGTGTTTTGTATAGTGCGTCCCCCAACTGCTCCAAAGGCCCTAGCCGAAAATGGGATCAAGAAGGTCTTACTTGTTACAGCCCATCCCGACGACGAGTGCATGTTTTTTGGCCCTGCCCTTCTGAAACTACAAGCATCCACCGAAGTGCACGTTTTGTGCTTGTCAAAGGGTATATACACACGTGAACTTTGTGTTTATCGGTCTTTCCGTCTCACGCTAACCAAAAATGTAAGGTAACCACGACAAATTGGGAGAGATTCGGGAAAAGGAACTGGTAAAGAGCTGTGTGGCGTTGGGAGTTAAGCCAGAGAATGTCCATTCTTTAGACCACCCGTAAGTGTTCTGGCTAGCCGGAAACTTCATGCACTAGTTATTAAGCTTCACCCCTTTAGGGAGCTGCCTGATCACCCTACTAAAATATGGCACGCTGCTGTTGTGGCCAAGACTGTTGAAGATTATGTCACAAAAAACAACATCAATATGGTATCTCGCCTTTATCTCACCTCACCTGTCATGACTCGTATATGAACTCGTACTGTTGTAGCTTTTGACTTTCGACACCTACGGCATCTCGGGGCACACCAACCATATTGCCACTTATTTCGGCATCAGGTAATATTGTAACGCCATTGATGTAGCTGCGCCTATTGGACTCACCTTGGCTCAATTGTAGACATATGCTCGCTAGCTCGGCCAAGTACAACTTCGATAACCTCCCCACCTACACTTTGACCACAGTCCCGCTGGTCAGAAAATACATCACTTTTATCGACATTCTTTTCTCCATCAGCTCTCTCTTCCAAGAGACAGACGGGATTCCGCAGACATTGGCATTTGTAAGCAGCCCCAAGGAGGTCATGACATCCCGCAAGGCAATGACCTGCCACAGAAGTCAGTTGGTTTGGTTCCGCCAGCTGTACATCATTTTCTCGAGATACATGTTTGTCAACGTTCTGGAAAAATTGGAGAAATAAAGTTTGCATTATCTTGGTGAAACCCGGTAACCCTCGAGTAGGAGAAAATCCCTGAAACGGGAAATATTCGCAATCTCCGAGATGAACGTTTTCAAGAGTGAAACGTGGAAGTATATATAGTTTTCAATGTATGGAAAACACCAATTCATTTCTCGTCTCCGTATGAAAGGGACTGTTAGCTCCTTTGTCTGCTCCCTGTTAGTGAGCCAATCTTGCTACTCCTCTCTTGTGCAGGTGAACCATAGACATTCCCTTGACGCCTCTGGATCCCTCTCTTCGATGCGACCAATGACCCAAAAGCGGCCCATACCGGCCCTTCCTCGGGCGTCCGTCGTCAAGGACACATTGCTAGCTCACTCTTCAACCCCACACATTATTGAGACAGGGGTGGTTCCGCCGCCAGTCCTGCCAACACCAACACCACCGCCATCCTCAACATCCCCCTCTCCGTCGCGACCAACCCCTTCATCATCCTCTTCATCGCCATTATTTTCATTATCGCAATCCCACTCGCCCTTACCTTCACCTTCACCTTCACCATCGCTTACAATAACATCCAACCAAGCACTTCATCCTCCACCACAGGCTTTGTCCGCGAAGCATAAATCCTCATTCATCAATGGTAAGTTAAGGAGAGAGCAAATCCGGTGATCTCTTGGCTAATTATCGCTCGTTGATAGATTTTCCATTTGATTTTACCATCACCACTCCTTCGGAGAATACACAATGGCAGGTAGGAACACAAGTGGTTATTCGCTGGGAGACCCTTCATACAATGGGAAGTCGACAGGGTCCCAAGAAAGCCCGGCTCCAGCTACTTCTCAAGGAGAAGGTGGTCAGTACCCTGGCAGAAGCCGTGGACATGCATGAAAGCCAGTTTGTCTGGCTGGTCCCAAGAACCTTGAAAACCAACAAGCACTATTATCTTCGCATCGGTACGAAGCAACACGATTATAGCTACTCTCGAATATTCGAGATCCGTGGCGATGATGACAGTGAGAGCGAGGCTGAAGGTGAGCTAGCCGAGGCTGAGATGTTGCCAGGCCTAACCGCCGATGCCAAGCCTGCCAAACCATCGAAATCCGACATACCGTCTGGAAGCAACCATCTGATGAGCTCCAGTGAGAAGAACTCCCCTGGTGGGAGCATTTGTTATCTATTGCTACTGGGACTTTACCTGAAATGACCTGAATATCAATTAGATATATTTATGTGTGTAGTATATGATAAACCACTTTATCCCCGGGTAGTCGACGTCGCTGTAAACAACCGAATAAACATTACCCACAATGATGTAGAGTGTATAGTTTATAGAGGAGTTTTGGATATACAGGATGATCTAAAGTAACTCCCAAACATGTCGAGATTAATGGCCTCTGTAGAAGGCAATAAAAATACGCGTGCTGAATGTACAGGGTAATGCAACAGGGGAAATCAATTAAATAAAGAAAGATGGCTGGAAATCCTCTATTCCTTGCAGGGTCCCTACAGAGCGGATTTTGAAATACCCGATCAAGGTGCTTGCCGCCAGTTCGATCAGGTATACACCAAGGAAGATCCAGAAGAACCAGAACAACTGGAAACTTTTCCTAAGCGACAGCTATTGCAAGTTGGAGATCCTTTAGGCACATACAATGTGTAGACAATGGAGGGGATTCTTTACCTCGTACAGAAGAGTGTTGAGCTCTAGTAAGAACTGGGCTGTGAACACCGTCACCCATAAACAGTACTTCGAACTAAGAACCTTCACGATTTTTTCTTTGGTCTGGATCCCAAGCCAATTCTCTTTTCCTGGAATACTAAGATACCTGGCTGGCAACCGAGTGGCCACCAATAGTCCAGTGAGAAAAAGGAATATGGTAGTTAGATAGAAGATGGCCAGATGTATAGAGAAGTATTTATGTTTCGATTGAAAGTGGACAGCCTGTTGGCCCTGGAAACGTATAGGCACAGGGTCTGGCAATTTGCCCTGGTAAACATACGATATATAGCCGTAAAGAATGCACTGTAGAAGAATCACTATGATTGGGATGGGATAGCCTCGAAGTATGTTGACCATAGCAAAGGTAAGGTTGGACGCAGAGAGCGTTTCATCCGGATAGCGGACAAAAATCGGTGGGCATATGCGCGTTCAAGGAAAAAAACGAATCGTGTTGGAGAGGGTATATCTCCATGGCTGCTTCCTAACGGAAATGCTGTGACTTTTTTCATATAGGGTTCTCATGCGGCCGACGAATAAAATGGCCGTTTCCGATAAATTGGCTCAATTTCCCATTTGCAAGCAGGATTGGATTGAATGAACTAATCCCAATTAGGGTTCGGCAGTTATCTTATTTGGAGAATTTTTACATTTCATCCTTAAATTTCTATGTGATTCGCTTCCTGTTCTTGCCCAGCCTGCCAGACTAGCTATGATTCCCCGGCTTCCCTTGGGCAGTGTTCTGGCGCCCAAAACCCCCTTGAACAAGCCCACTGGATTCGAATTTTGGCTGAAATCCTTAAAAGGTGCCAGACATGTGGTCGCGCCCATGGTGGATCAATCAGAAGAGGTAGTTCTATGATGGAGTATCAGCGCCAATTCGTGTACTCATTTTCGCACTTCAACAATCAGGCGTGGCGTATGTTGAGCCGTCGTTATGGAGCTCAGCTTTGCTATACACCGATGTTCCACGCCCGGCTATTTATTGAAAACCAATACTACCGCGAAGAACAATTCACTACGAACCCGGAAGATCGACCACTCATCACCCAATTCTGTGCTAACGATGCGGAGACTTTATTAAAAGCTGCCCTCTTAGTCGAGGACAAATGCGACGCCGTCGACTTGAACATTGGCTGTCCGCAACAAATTGCCAAAAAAGGACGTTATGGATCCTACCTGATGGAGGATTGGGGTCTGTTGAAAGAGATGGGTAAGAAGCATCCCCTACGACACGTGCCCACTAGATATACTCACTTCTTCTGCATAGTAAATGTGCTGCACAACCAACTCAAGATTCCCGTTACTTGCAAAATCCGGATTTTCCCGGACACTGATAAAACCATCGAATACGCCCAGATGCTGGAAGATGCTGGTGCTCAGCTACTGACCGTGCACGGGCGTATCCGTGAGCAAAAAGGCCACAATACCGGACTGGCTGATTGGGAGCAAATCAGAAGAGTTCGTGAAGCCGTATCCGTTCCAGTTTTTGCCAACGGGAATATTCTCTACCATGAGGATGTGCAGCGATGTTTAGACTACACCGGCGTGGAGGGGGTTATGTCGGCGGAAGGGAATTTACACAATCCCGCCATTTTCTCCGGCCAATTCCCTCCCGCCTGGAAGGTGGCTCAGGAGTATCTCGAGATTTGTAGAACAATTCCTACGAGATTTCACATGATTCGACCTCATCTGTTTAAGCTGTTTCGTCCCTGTCTTCATATGCACACCGACATGCGTGACCAATTGGCCAGAGCCAAGAGCATGGTCCATTTCGAAGAGATTGTTCAAATACTGAGACACCGGTTGGAGGAGGCTGCCAACAATGCTTCTGACGAAATAGCACTGGATGCGAGCGGTGGACGCGTTATTCCACATTGGCTATGCCAGCCCTACCTCAGAGCACCGCTATCTGAGATCATTAGTAAGAAAATCGATGTTGGCGCCAGCGTGAGTGATCTACAGGACGGCCGTTCCCCGGCTACCAAAACCCCTAAGCGGCCCAAGAAGATCCGGGAAGGCCTTTGTATCCACTGCAAAAACATCGCCTCTCTAAAATGCTCATTCCATTCCTGTAAACAATGTTGTCGCAAAAATCAAACTTGTTTGCAATGTGAGGCTCACAGATATGCCAAGTCCCATACGGCCAAGACAGAGCCTGAGGAGGCCTTTGCTTCTCTCACAGCCTCTACTGTATAATGCCCATCACTTTTGTTGTTTTCAATTAGAGATTCACTGCATTCCATCCTCTACCCAGAGTAGACTTCCTGAAGCATCATTAAATTTACACTCGACTTGCTCTCGAAATTAGCCATGCTACCTGCGAGTTTGCCGTTTTTATGCCATCTTTCGCATTGCGTTTACCCACGTCATTACCCAGCATAGATTTATCACGTGACATGCCCAATAGCACTTATTCTGAGGTAGAAATGCCAAACACACCTTGCCAACATAATAGCTTACCTGACAAACTTCTTTCAATGGAAACCACAGCTACGTTTACTCTCAATAATGAGCAGAATGTTCACCTTCACCCGAAAGTGATCCTGGGTTTCCCTGATAACTGCATAGCGGGAACCCGCTTACTGAACTCGCTCCAAAACAGCACGGACGCAAAGCTAAACTTTGATGGATATGAGGCTGAGGAGCCACTCATTGCCGATTTGGATGGCGAAGAGAGGATTGTAGTAAAGAATTTCGATAGCCTTGAGGTCTGCTTATCTTTTAACGACATTATCGATGCGAGGGATCGAGCTCAAACTGACTCACTGCTTACCATAGACTAGCGTAATTGTGATCAACGTATTGCCTTCTGACAAGAAGCTCCTTGCGTTAGCTGATGCTTTAGTGAATTTCATATCCTCAAGTGAGATTCAGACTCTCTATGTGCTAGGAGCGTTCGACTTCACCGCCTCAAAAGAGTCCCTACACATTGCCAGTTTGAACACAGGTTTGCACAGATCTTCGATACTTATGCAAGTGGATCAGTTCCTGAATTTTAAATCGGTAGATGCTCAGCTACAATACCCTACGCTCAATACCGCAGCACCTCTGAATAACCTATTCCTCAACACTTTGATCACGTTGTTGCAATTGGAGAACATCTCCACCCAATTCCTGCTATATCCCTCCAAGAAGTTCAAAACGGGAACCAAAGACGACGTCCAGGTACTTAGGTGGCATTATCAGGCTTGCAGAATGCAGTTCACTAACCCAACCCACCCTAGTTGCTGACTTACCTTTCTGAGCAATTAACCCAAATCTTTGGATTCACGGTTATTCGTGAGAGGCTCGATTCGTTAGAGATGAAGAGCTCGGAGGCTGGATCGTCAATGATGTATTTGTAAATATCATGGTGAAGATGGCCAACACCAAATAATGCAAAATAATAAACCCAATTCTTCGTCATCACTATGCTTTTCACTTCCTTCTCAAGGCCTTCGATCCCATACCTCAAACGAACATTAGGGGGTGATTGGCCAAAGCCCGATAAGACATGGTGAACATCTTCTCGTGCGCAAAAAAGGGATTTTGGGTAACTATATATGACACCAACGCTAAATATTAATTCATTCCATATCAAGGCGCTTAAACTAAAATGAGATTCAGACGACACATTTGTATATATGGGTGTTCAGATTGGACATACGTGCCGATCAAGAAATTTTCTACTCGATAAAGTGAACAGTAGACTGGCCTCATATGCCATGATAGTCCAGATCGGATGATATATAATGTTGAATCCTTCTCCGGTGGTTTGCAACTTACCCCGCTCCTAGCGACAATCGATTATGTCCAAAGCAGTTGGCCAACAAGACCCCGAGACCCAGCCTCTTATCCCACAAGTTGACCGGCGGACGGAAGAGCCGACGGAATTCGAAAACAAGCCCTGGAAGTACAAAGCTATAGCTCTGCTTTGTGCTTTGCTCCTCTCAGGTAACAGGGCAAACACCCCCCTAGACATCACACTTTGCTCATAACCTCAAAGTTGGTAGCCACTACGCCGCTCATACACTCGGCGCTTTGAAAAATACCATCAAGGAGGTAGGGAGGCCTTTCTGCCCTGAATTCAGTTCTCACAATCTGTACTAAAGCCGGATCAAAGGAGCTAGGAATCTCCAATTCGGACTATGGAGTGCTGCAATCCTCAGTCTCCCTAGTCAACACCATCCTGCCCGTGCTTGGTGGCGTATTCATCGACACCTTTGGTACCAATATGGGGTCGATTCTATCCACCAGTCTTATTGCGGCTGGAAATATCTTTGTGGCCTTCTCCGCATCGTACGCTTCCTTCCCTATGATGATTGTGGGGCGCGTGCTGTATGGGTAAGTGGTGTTCTTCCTGTGCCTTGGAATACTCAAGTCAACTGGTGAATATTGTAGCATTGGGTCGGGCGCTATCGTGATTATCCAAGAGACAATCATTAGTCATTGGTTTCGTGGAAAAGGTCTCGCTATCACACTTGGACTCCAGATTGCCACCTCGAGATTGGTGGGGAAAATCATGTGGCGCATTTGGGAAGAGCTAGAATTAACGATGACTCTTTTGAATAGGCATCCTATCTGGCCTTTATAACCGCTGTACCACTGAACAAAGCTGTGGGGTTCTACGGCGCAGCATTCTGGGTAGGTTCTGTTTTCCACGCCATCTGACTTGCCGTTGCCAACGACATCCACTCCTTTAGTTGTCGGCTGTTCTATGCATTCTCTCGTTGCTGATCAATATCCTGTATGTGGCGGTGGTGCGAGCCTCGAACGAGACCACCAATCCGGAGGAGCTCAGAAAACTTCGTAGCAAGAAAGAATTCAAGTTCTCCCGCCTTCTATACTTCCCGGGTCTAGTGTGGATCATGATCTGGCTGAACTTCATCATCGGGAGTGGGTGGACCACATTCCTCCACATCAACAGGCAAGCTCCCCAATTGGAATCATCAGTGGACCAGCTACTAACCAAAGAATCAGCGAGCTGGTAATGAGCCGCTTCAATGTCAACGAGCTGCAGGCCAGTTATTACGCCAGCTTCGCTCAGTTTCTTCCGATCTTCGTCGCCCCTTTCATGGGCTACGTTCTGGATGGGTTTGGCAAGAGAACGATATCTGGTAAGCCATCGACAAGCAATCCGGCCTTTGGTCTCAGCTCCACTAACATTTTTGCCAGTAATGCTGTCCTCCGTCACGTTTCTCTGTTCGATGTACATCCTCGGCTTTACCATGGTCCATCCAATCGTTGGGATGCTTGTGTTTTCGATTTCGCTGAGTATCGGCCCTGTGTGCGTAATCTCTGGCATCCCGCTGATCTTAAACAAAGACGCAGTCGGGACTGCATTTGGCGTGTACAAGAGTGCCAACAACATTAGCAATACGATCTTTGATATCTTCGTGGGCCGTCTTCAGGACAGAGGTGCCGACCGATATGGCAATGTGATGAAGTTTTACGTTGCCCTCGGGGTTGTCGCCTGCATCCTGAGCGTGGTCATCTTTGTGATCAACAAGACTACTTGGCACTCTATTCTGGATATGAGCGACCAGAAGCGCTCGCAATGCGTCCAAGGCTCGGTCAAAGAGGATATCCAGGCCAAGAAGAACGCTACCTCTAACTGGAGCCGCATCTACGGAGGCGTTCTCGCTATCCTCCTGGCCGTCTGCTGGTATATCTTTGTTATCCATATAATCTGAGCCTCATCCATGCCCTTCGTTGTGTATATGTGTATTGCCTGTTTCATTCATGATATATTATTGATCGCATTTGTACATTGTTTGAAATAAACCTCATCACTGGTGGATGATTTGTTCATTGGATATACGGATAATAAGACTGATCGTAATGTTGATCATGCCGGCGAATCCAGTGTTCACTACCAAAACCACCTTCATACAAACCATCCGAAGGCCCTCCTTGTTATATATACTAGTCAACTGCTTGTTATCGAAGATATGCTGTCAACGCTAGGTAGCTCTAGTTTGAACATTGAGCTAGTTGATCATGAGAAAACCTACTTCCCTGGAGATGCCGTCCGTGGTACGCTCTTCTACTGAGGGCCGCCTCCCAACTCCCATTGCTCATCTTTTTGTTCTTCAGGCAACGTGGTCCTTAAGATGACTCGCAGCACCCCGACCAAATGCATCGTGCTTCAATTCGTGGGCGAGATCACCACCTCCTTGATGTCGTTGACAGAGCGGTATTTCCCTGACTTGACTGGTTCGGCTTTGGTCACTGCTTACTAACCATGTTTCCAGCAAGTTCAACGAAACCCAGTCCCTGACTTTGTTCAACACGGAGTTGGTGCTTTACGGGGCACGGAACTCGGAGGCTTCTCCGGTTTTGACCGTGGGAGAGCATAAATTCCCCTTTGAATTTCTCCTGCCCGGGACTTCTGCCTCTTTCACCTTGCCCACATCGTATCTTGTACGTAACGTCCTTGCATCTCTTTCCAGGAGTTCCCGAATTAACCCCCCTCCTTTTCACACTCAGGGAAACAAAGGGTCGATTCAGTACTCGCTTCGTGCCATCCATCACAAACCGTGGGTTCCATTGACACTCTCGCCGCGATCGATTTGTCCAGTGCTTGTTTCCGACCTGATCGACACCCAAGATTCCATCTACCTCAGCCCTTTTGACCAAATCAAGGAAGCTTCCATTACCCTGGGGACCTTCCGCAAGAGCAAGGGTGTGGTGGAGTGCAAGGTGTTCATACCGAAAAGAGCGTTTGCCAAAGGTAACGTAGGTTGACGACAAACAAGGGAATTTCCCGCTGATTTCTAAGCGTTGTCTAGGGGAGACATTTCCGGTCAAGATCAGCGTCAACCATATCCAGCCGATCCGGGATGTTGCAGGTATTCACCTGAAACTCTACCAGCTCTCCAAGTTCGCGGCCAACGGGTAAGTGGCTTTCATGGTGTTTGTCGCGATTGGGCTAACCCCCCAACCTCCCCAATGTAGGTATGAGCAGAAGCAAGTCACCGCGGTCTTCGTCCAGGAGCTCCCACTAAATATTGATGCAACCTCATTGTCCTGCCACGTGGAGACCAAAGTCAGGGTGCCACGCTCACTCCCCCCGACCACCATCACTGCCCCGTTGATCTCTTTCTCCTACGAGCTCCATGTCAAAATTGACCTCGTCCCCAGCACCTTCTACAAGAAGCGGCTGGAGTTTGTGTTTCCCCTGATCATCGGCACATACCCTATCATTGGGATGACTCCTGAAGATAGCGAGAGTATCGTGGATACGGATCCACATTCGACCCCAACCGAGGAGGAGGGGGATTGGACCGTTGTTCTCCCCCATCTAGCGGAGAATCAAGCGATCTATGATATCACCAACGAAGCGTCTCGTTCCCTCGAACACTCTAGTCCAGTTCGGAACGGCCCTCCCAGGATAAGCAGTAGGTCTAGTTCCCTAGACAACACAGTCAACGCCAACAATCACAGCCGGAGTAGCTCGTTCCACAGCATGCGCTCACCAAGCACCTCAAACCCTGAGCCATCGGCACCTCACATCCGCTTAATCGAGAAGCCACCCGTGGAGAATCTGGAGGAGGTCAGTTCGGGGCCTAGCACATCGACGGCCCAGGGTGTTTCTCCGTCGGCGCCATCCGCCTTTGATCTAGGCTACATGATTGAAGAAAGCGAGGCATCATCCTCGCACCCCACCGTCGAGGAGCTGCCACCCTCCTACCAGGAGGCACTGCGAGATGGTGCTTCACAACAATGGAAATAGGCCATCAAGACACTTCATCCCATTTTGCATTTCCATCTTTTCTGCCCTGACTCCGTTGCCGGGCTCAAGTAGCCCGACCGATCGCGACCACCCTCACTTCCCCCAACCCCGAGGAGTGGTTCCCTTCAACAGGGAAGCTCTCTCTGTAACTTAGAATTGTACCTTATCAACCCTGTATCCTTCATTAAAATCGAACTGAGTTTATATATGTCTGTGGATTGTGTTTCTATAAGGCTACAGTTTCCCATTCACACATCGTGGTGCCGTGGCTTACAGCGAGATCTCCTCGATCATATTACACAGGCCTTTCAGCGCCTCTTGGGCATCAGTGTAGGCTGGCCCGACATCTAGCGTTGGCTGTTTGTGCACAGTACCATCGGCGACCTCTCCGCTAGGGGTATCCGGAGTGGATGGGTGGGGGTTCAGTTGGGTTTTCAGGGCTTCCCGTTCATCCTAAGAGTCAGTGGTTAATTATCACCGGTTTTCGCATCCCCGCCAGTGAGCGTTAATTACCGCCAGCGCCTGCGACAACCGCAAGAATTCCGCTTTTTTCTGCAGCAGGCCCTTCAGGGTGTCCACCGCCTGCTTGCCCTACAGAAGAGGCGCACTCGTCAGTCCGAAAGTTCCGTGGACCCACCAGCGGCGACCTTACCTCGTCCGACGCTTCGTCCGGCTTCTCGCCTTGACGGGTCTCCAGTAGCTCGCATTTCTTTTGGAAGTCGTTCCGCTCGGTCTGTATCCATGAGGGGAGAGGGTTCGGTGAGTCGCACGCGAGTAGGATGAGGGGATATTAGGGACCACCGGACCTGTAAAGCTCTGCAGAGATTCTCTAGCTGACCTATCTTCTTCTTGCTTGCCGCGAGGTCGCTCTGGTTCCTGGCTCGCTGGAATAGGGGGCATAGGTTAGCAGATATCCGTGGTTCATTAGCGTCAGGGCCCAACCTCCTCCACCATCTCCAGGATAACTCGATTCATTTGCTCGCATTTCTGCTTGATCAGGAGGTTTTCTTTCTCGTATTTCTTGGTCCTCTTCCTTAGCTAGCTCCAAAAGTCAGTCGCGTCCGCAGCGACAATGATTTCCTACGAAAACCAATACCTGCTCCATCTCCTGGCGGAATGTGGTGAAGATCTCGTTGCTTTGACTGAGCGTCCCTTCTACCTGCTTGAATTTCTCCACGTACACGGTCAGCTGCTCTCGCAGCTCCGTTTCTCGTTGGATGGACTCGCTGAGCTCGATCGTGATCGCTTGCGCCTACAAAGGCTCCGTCCAGTTAGGTTCGAATTGCTCCCAAGTTCGAAGAAACCTCAAGTGTACCTTGGCCATTTCCTGCGCCGTGGATTCCACATGTTGGTTGATCTTGGCCTCCAGGAGTTGGATCTCGAGGTTCTTCGATTTGATGATGGAGTTGTGGTGCTGCTCGCTAAGGTCGAACTGCGCCAGGAAGCTCTGGAACTTCTCCTTCAACCTGGATGGATCGTCCAAACCGACATCAGCAAGGATCACAGGAAGAGTGCGATCAAGCAGTCTTACGCAGCATTTTCCTCCGCACGCTTTCGGTTCTCCTCGGAGTCTTGGTCCATCTTGACTCGAATTTCCTGGATGGCCGATTCGAACTTACCCGAGATTTCCATCCGCTTCGATTGTTCCTCCTGGGCGATGCGCAAGCTCTCCTCCTAAACGTGCGGGATGAGCGGCCTTGGTCCGACTGATTGCGCTCCTCTGCTGACCCCTTACCTTGATCCGCTTGTTCTCTCGTTGAAGCTCCCGGCATAGGTTTTCAAGTTTCCCTTTGAGTTCGGAGACTTTCGATAGGTCGGCCTTGACTGGGGGATTCGGGGGGTGCCCGGCGATCCGGGGTGTGAGCAAAGGGTGGGTCGAGTGGTTGGTTGGGGCGGAAGGAGGCTTACCTGAGTCCCGCTCACGACCGATCAGGTCAGCTTTACGGTGGATCTTAGCCTGGTCCTGCTCCAAACGGAACTTCGCCTGAAACTACGAGTCGAAAACAGGCTGGTGAGTTACAAGCCGGAGAAGCGACCACTTTCCAGGAAAATCGGTTCCAACGCGATTCATACCAAAGTCAGATACTTGTCTTTGAGTGCAGAGAACGAGGAGCCCTCCTGGCTTCCCTGGGGTACCAGTCCCTCCAACTCATTCCTCACTTGGTCCAATTCCTTGGCTACGGAGTGTCAGTAACCGTTTCGCCGCACCTAACTCTAACCAACGGGAGGCCACCTACCTAGAAGTCTCTCCTGTTCCTCATCGACCGAAAGGCCGCTCTCGAGTTGGACTATCTTGTCCTGGATTAGGGTGTTGACGGTGGAGTTCATTGTAAACTCGCTGTATCCAACCTCAAACCAACCATGGCAACCAAATCCGAGCTAAAAAGGAGAAATCCCCTTCGTCCAATGGATCAATGATGACCCCCGTTGATTTTGATGTGGTTGTTTATTAGGTGGTGATATGGAACATCCAAGTAATCCGACTGATTCACTACACACTATATCTATGTTGGTCTAGTTTCTATTTCCTAGGAAGACGCTGGCGATTGCGGCGATCCAAATCCCTGCTGGGAAGGTGGTTTTCTGGTTGGCACTGTTGGGGGCGGGGGCATTGGTGGCACTTGGGGTACCGGCCGAGGCCGGCTGACTGGAGAGGGCGGAAGTGACCGTTGGCAGTCTAGTGCTGGTGGACGTGGTGGCCTGGATGCAGTTGGCGTTGACGACCGTTTTCTGAATCTCGGCTTGGGCTTGGACCACAGCATCCTCCAGGCAGAGGTTGTAGCAGTTCATGATGTCCTTCTGTCGTTGGCACTTGCAAGCCCAGTCGGTCTCCGAGCACAGGGAGAAATACTGTTTGCCACGCTCAATACAAGCGTCGAAGGTGACCTGGGCATTGCAGGCGGCCTTCACGTCCTGAACTGCCATCAAGACCAAGGTGAGCAAAAGAGCGATGTAGGTGTATTTCATGGTTGGAGGAGATACTGAGTCGGAAGTGACCTGATCATCCTCATTTATATCCAACCACCCTCCATGCATCGCCCTGAATACTTCCTTCTGCGTACGTTTCCTGGCTGCCTCTGCCCGATCTGTACAGTGGGTGGTTCAGGAGATGCCTCCTGGCTTGGTTGATGCTTTGGTTTGCGCACCACCGAGTGATCATACGTTTTCCTATCTTGTTTCACCCCTAAAGCATCCAATGCTGTGTAGATCCCTGTTCTATGCTTGAGGGGGCTAATTCCACTGCCCAACTATCAGAGTGGCTAGCCTACGACCACCTCCTCCGCAACATGGAACAAACTGGGGATTTCCCCCAGATTGCTCTAGCCAAAGCTGTGATCGCCATATTAAAAAGCCTGCCCACGAATTTGGTGGCCAATAATGCTCACCCAGTTAGCTTCTGACTCATTGGATGGGTACAAATCCATAATCAAACAGATTACACTTTGAGTAGAATGTGCTGTGAGGATTTCTAAGTGATTGAAGCCAGTTGATGGAACAACTTGGTTACGTAATTTTCATGATATCAAGGAGTGTTGTTTATTATTTTGCAAAGTTTTGGCATAACATAAATAGGTCATAGACATTGCAGAGAGTGACAGCTTTGGGCTCTTCACCTACTGTAAGAGTTTTGGAGATATTGGAAGTGTTTGGGAGAACAAATAGATCACATTTCCATTCAATGATTTATTGAATACAAAAGTAGTATTTACACTTTTCCATGACTTTGGCCAGAAAAATATGTAAAAATGCTCAAGAAGGTCCCAGGAGCATGTGTGCAAAGCTTGGGGCTGTTTGGACATCTTGGAGATTCTTTTCATGTCCTGGGTACCAGCAATTGTGGGGAAATATTCTAAGCAAATTCTGACAAGGAGTTTAGCCAAATTTCTCTAAATTCTGTAGACTGTGATCTAAGTGACTAAGGCAAATACCCAGGTATAATTGCAGAACTTACAACACTCCCACTCAACTAAATATACATGTTAACTAGCACCATTGTGATCCAAGATATTCAGATCTGTCTATAGCTAATGGTCTTGTGAGTGTATTGGCAATCATTCCATCTGTGGGACAGTAAACTAACCTAACTAAGTCATACACTATACCTTCTGAGATGAGATGCTGACTATTACCTCTTTACCTAGTTCTAGTAAGAAATGTTGGATCTTCACCTAATCTCATACACCTTTAAGTAACCTGAAATATAGTAGTAATGCACACTTTGGATAGACATAAATCTTAAATACTCTGTTTCTATGGTAGAAAGCTTGATGGTTGGTTACTTTCTCAAGTTTCATGAGATTGCTCCATTACAGTAAAGAAAGAGGCATCCTGTGTTTTGTAATTTTGTAACTATATCTAGATACTTGCCTATCTTTGCTACCTTGCTCATGGTCTAATATCTCAGAGTTCAGCCCAAATTCCTTGTTGGGACTTGCTTGATATATTCTCACCAAAACATCAAATACACAAAACATGAAGAGCTCAAAGGCTATCCCAGCAGCCCTAAGCATTGCACACATGCCCTTGGGGCCTCTCATGACATATTTTACATTTGTTAGTTGGCAAGATGATGGACAGTATAAATACCACTTAAAACTGTAATACACTACTTTGTGAAATTCACAAAATCTGCTTTTTTGCCCAGTTGCTTCAGATATCTCCAAGACTCTTACAGATGCTTATGAGCCCTAAGCTGTCACTCTCTGCAATTTTCTATTTACTCAAAAGCTGGATGGATGTAACTGGCAAGTCTGCAAGGTGAAGATCAATATGATGCTACAGGAATGAGGCTGGTGGGATGCTCTCATTGGCAAAGAATGTCCTCGTAAAAATATAGGATAGAAGCCTCAATATACTGAAAGAAAGAACAAAGTTCTTGAACTACATATACTGTAATCTCTAAGAAGAAAATCAAAGGAATGGCCAGCAGAATAACATGATAATATTGACTGAACTCCAACCTTCTGAGAAGTGACAATTCCAAGATCTCAAGTAATAGCTCCAAAGCAGACAAGTGGACATTCTTCCCAGGGGGAGACTAGGCCATCTAGAATTCATACCAAATTTGGTAATCAGGTGTTCATTACTTCCACCAAAAATTGCAATTGAAAATATGTAGCAGAAGCATTGGCAAAACACCACAAAACACCATCAGAGTACTAGTAAAGCACCATCAGAATACTAGTGAAACATCATCAGAATACCAGCAGAATGCTAGCAAGAATCCAATGAATTCCAACTTTGTGCATTTTTATAGGGAATGTTAAGGCAAAGAGACAATGTGATGCTCAGTAGCTAAAACAGCAAAGAATGCCTTGAAAGCACTAGAAAGCACCCATCCTTCATGCTCTTTGTTAGAAAGATGCATCCAAGACAAACTTTTTTTATTTCCAAATGTTACCAGGAGAAGAAATAAAACATTCAATAAACATAAAAACCATGTTGGTTATTAAGATGGTATTTGTGGAAGTGCACACTGCTAATGAGGAGGTGGTATTTACCCCCCATAATAGCCTGACACACAGGTTTTTGGGCTTTGTGATAGCCATCAAATGCTTGAAGGTAATATGCTGGATGAGAGAGGGATATGACTGTACTTATAACTTAACTTCTCTTCCCATCTCCCCACACATCTGCTCTGTGGGAAACCCCTAGAAAGTGAAGCATGCCCTGTTGTTCTCTACATATTGAGCAAGAGGGAGTCAAGAATAGATACAGTAGCAGAGATAAATGAGCTCAGCTTTATGCTAGCAATGTGGGCACTACAATCCTGTCACAAACTCTGTGCATAAAAGCCATAGTTATGCCAAATTGATATTAGTGTTCCACTTTTTGACAAACACCCCTCCAGTGTATGCATATGTTTCCCAATGCTTACAATAATCTAAAAGTAGATGTTGTTTCCCTATGAAAATCATTGTGATGATCCTGTCAAAAGGCCATTGCCAATTCTAATTCCCATGACTAAGAGGTATTGATCTCATCAGGACACTGTGCAAAGACCTTCAAAAACTAATTGCACCCCAGATTTCACAAGAAACTTGGTCAAAATTTTCATCACAACAAAACAAAAGTGGCTTTTGATTGGTTCTCAACCAATTTTCACACTTTCTGATCCCAGACACTCTATCACCTCCTACATTTGTGTGCATTGATTGGCTATTGCCACTTTTTCAGACTCCTTACTTCCTGACTCAACCATTTCTCTTACTTTTTGTGCATACAAATTGTTTTATATCCATTGAAACTTTGCTTGTACCTTAATTGCCAATCGTATTAACCTACACAGGTCCCTTTACCCTACACTAACATTAAGCCCAACCCCACACTCAACAAGTAACTCCATTAAAATCCACCACACATTTAGTATTTCTGCTGTAATGCTCAGTTTCCATGACTTTGGTGGGAACCCTACAGCTCTAAGCCACTGTTCATTCACTGATTTCTACATGTCCTGGTCTTCAGCCAGCACTGCAAGGTCTAGCACCTCATCTGCCAGTCTTTGCAATAAATCCTTATAATATTCAAGTGCATTTTCTTGAGCACTGCTCTTAAAGAAGTGCTGCAACCTCTTGGTGTGTCTATTAATGTTCAAAATTCCACTGAAGGCATTGTGGTAACCTTCTGAGCTCTTGACATTGTTGTGTTGTCTGTCAGTGGAATCTCCACTCTGTCAGCAATGGAAGATGTGGAGGCTGTGGTAGACAAATTGCCTTTCTCTGCAAACTCATTGGCCTCACTGGAGTGTAGCTTAACTGGCTGCACTTTCAGCTCTTGTGAAAACAGCGGTTTTCTTGTTATTAATTCTTCTTGGCTATGATGGGATTCTGTCTGGTCCAGGCTTATGGCATTAATTGGCAAGAATTGCAGCTTTTTCCTTATGCATCCCTGTCTCTGACTTGGGTAGACTTTTTCCCTTTACCTTTTCCTTTATCACTGCCAGGTCTTTCACTGCTACTTTGTCTGAGTGCTTCTTGTATTGAACTATGTTTTCTGCTTGATAAATGCTACTCTGATGCATCTGTTTTGGCCTGCTTGTCTCTTGCTGGCAGTCTGCAGGCAACATGATGCTTCTTTTCTGCTTGTTTTGAGCTCTCAGCCCATGCTGTCATGGGCTCCTGAGGTAGCTGCTTATTTTTATCACTACCAGGTCCTTCAATGCTACTTTGACTGAATGCTTCTTGAGAAGTACCACACTTTTACCTTGGTGAATGTTGTGCTGGTGCATCTGTGTCTGCCTGCTTTTCCCTTATTGGCACTCTTCCAGCTACCTGATGTCTCTTTGACAATTGTTTAGAGCTTTTGGCCCTGCTTGTAACAGGCTCTTGAGGAAGCTGCTGGTTTTTAGCCATTGTACCCTAGTCCTTCTGCCTCTGATAGTTTCTGCTATTGTTGAGATACTTTCTTAGCATACCAATGCTGGCCCAAAAACCATTTGCTTGTTTGAATCTAGGATAATGCTCATAGAGCAAGTCAGGCACATTCTGCTTGGCATTGAGATCTTGATGGTCCCATGGTATGCTAGCCTTAAGGTGTTGGTGTGTTAGACTTCTGATGGCCTCTTGAATATTAGCCCACTCTTCATCATTGTACTCAGAGGCTTCACAGATCTTCAATGTCCTTTGATTTTTAGGCCTTGGTATAAATACTACATTTTCTCCCTCCAAGGCTGTGATAGGTTTCTCTCTGGGCTTTATTTTTGGGCACTGTTGGTGTACTTCAAAGAGTGTATGGTGTTCCTCTGCTGTTACATTGGGAAATGGCTCAATTCTTGGCTGTGACATTGAGCTACTTGCGTACCTTCTTTACAGCAAAGATACTGCTTTTTCTACATGATATATTCATTGCTTTACACCTATTACTTGATCATCCTGTTTCTGGGCTATTTCCTAATTTCTCTGGGTCATTGCATCTATCTTATCAGTCACTGCACCTAATTGCCTCATTAATGCTTTGGTATGAGCTGACAACATACTTGCCAATACAGGTGATGGTGATGTTACAACCACCATTTGCTGGTCTTCAACTGAAGGTGCTACTTGTGCTACATTCTTATCTGCTTCAGCAATATGGTCTGCTTGTGGCTCCAAAGAGATTCCCAATTGCCTACTTGACTGAGAGCCTGAGGAGTTTACATCATTTTCTCCAGTAGGCACACTGTTCACAAGGCCTTTTTTGATTGTAGCCCTTCTTGTTGCACCAAATTTCAAAGCAAGCTGTTGTCCAACTGTTCTTCTGCTGCTGTCAGTGGTGGGGTTTAGTTGGGGGCTAGACAACTCTGCTTTATTTTTTGGTGGCATATATATGCAAGTGAGTCAAACCAAAGGGCAAAGGGTGTTACATATAAATGTGTATGTGGTGCCACAACTTTATTACTGATACTTATTATGGCAGGTCATCATTGAATCTTACACTCATGTAGGTGCAATATCTCAAATACTAGACTGTTGTAAACATATTGATCAAAGAGTGATGTAATGGCATTACATTGCTGAGTGTCAAACTGTTTGTCCCATGGATAAGACTCTTTGATTTAATGCCATAAGTGAAGAGAAAAAAGACCATGTGGCTATTGTAGCCAACCTCTCAGCCACAAAGCACACAGACAGCATAGGAAGAATTAGAAGGATCATGGCCAGTGTTTTGCAACACAAGTTGTATTTGTTGTAAAACTTTGTAATTCCACCTAAATATTCACCTATCTTAGTCACTTAGATCATTACCCTCAAATCCTAGAGGATACTGACCAAATTCCTTGTTGGGATTTACTTAGAATATTTTTACCAAAATACCAGGTACCCAGAACATGAAAATTCTCAAAGTTGTCCAAACAGCCCCAAACTTTGCACACATATTCTTGGGACCTTCCTTAACCTATTCTACATGTTTGTAATGCCAAGACCAGGTAAAAGTATAATTACTACTTTTACATTCAATAAATCATTAAGTGAAAACCACATTATCTACTTGTTCTCCAAATCACTTCCAATATCTCCAAGACTCTTACAACAGTATTTGACCATTCACCAATCACTACTGTGCCAGCAATATCTTGCCAGTGGCTTGATACAGTTATAATAGCACCTAGCCTTACTTGTCACCTTATTCAAGCTGAGTCAGGTGAGTTTGTGATGCCTTTAGGCTCACCCCAGCCTTCTGAATATGGCACACTGAGAGATTGCTCTGAAGATGTAGGACAACTGATGGATTGTGAGCCTAGCTTCCCTAACAACAGTACCCTGCATGAGCCTGGCAAAATTCCTTTATGCAATGAGACAGCACCTGTGGAAAAAAATGCCAAGGCTATTTTATGGAGTCAAATGAGCTCAGTAATCCATCAACTGGTGAATGATGTGATGTTAGGGCTAGGAAAGTGGCACATTTCCACTAATATCAGTAACAGGGGCTTTGAGGATCTACTACTGCTTCTTGCCAATATTATACTAGGATGCAACCTACCATGTATATGGCATAAATGGACAACCATCATTCAGCCAGCAACATATGAACCAGAGTCCATCCTGCCACCAGAATATGTTAACAGTTGCATGGCATTCATATTGGAAAATGCCACCATTGGAAGGTGTCCAACTTGTCAGGAATCCACCACTATTGGGGGAAAACATTGTTCACACTCTGGATATATTCCAGCAATACAAGATCATGACGGTGTTTTGCAAATTTTACAGCCAAATAAAGGGATAAAGCTTGACAATTTTTGATTGGTGCTGTGACAATATTTGCATGGCATTGTTGCAGTCTTTCAGCACTCTATTACTATTTTAAGTGGATCCAGTTGGCCAGGACTTCCAATTGCCATATATGGCAAGAAACTTGACGGTATTTTGACGGCCTCACAGCAAGACTCTGATGGCTTTTTCTTGGCAGTATGACAGCCAGCCACTGGTTCTGTATAATGCTACTGTACCAATTTACCAAATGGTATTTCCTTTTTCTACCTCTGTTGTGTTGTATTATGATTAGTTTGGGGCTTGTTCTACAATGTAGAGGCTAATCAACAATATACAACAACTTCCAGTATGCTAATACTGAAATAGTTTATTGGGAGTTTGATATACTGATAGAAGATATAACTTTCACTAATTTCCTCAATCTTGGGCTCAAAATATACTGTAGGCAGTGTTTATCACTTCTACAGCAGTGTTCTGACCTTCTGTTGACTAATGGGCTTATTTACTTTTATAGTAACTTTTCCTTATTTGGAAGTCACTTTCCTTTCTGAGAAAATATTTCCTAATATGGAAATTCTGAACTCCCCTTTAACCTAAAGGGGTGTGTTGTAGAAGTCTCTAAAGGGGTCTTTAGACCTAAAGGGGCTTCTTTAGAGTAAAGGGGTTTCTTAAAGGGGTCTCTAAAGGTGTCTTTAGAGTAAAGGGGTTTCTTAGAGGGGACTTTTCCGACAGAAAAGTGGTAGTTTCTTGTAGAACTTAGATTGGATTCTTGTGAGCTTTGCAGTCTCTTTACTGATGTAGTACTGATCAAAGTCAGAATACTCAACAGTGCAAGTGATGCAGGGGAAGTCTTATAACCTTTAAACTTGTAATCGTAGTGTGGAGATTCTGGAAAGAGAGGCTCTCTCTTTATTTTTCAGCTGGGGAAGTTATATATATGAAAATTTTGAAGGATCAAAGTTTTTGGGCAATTGCGCAAGCAATACACGTGATACAACGCTAAAATTTTGCAGTGGCGCAGATCGGACATAGGCGCAGCACCTGTGAAAATTTCACGTGATTTGATTGGCTGGTTCAAAAGTTACACGCAATCAAAGTCACCATAGTAATCCTAGCAATAAGGCATAGTATATATAATAGTTGGACTCTTTTGGTCATAGCTCCTTAAGTACTGCTTCAAATGAGCTGTAATTTGAAACATGTGTTGGCTACTACGTGTTCTGTATGACATAATATTCTTGGGTGGATTGCTTCTCAGGGTCTGGAGCATTTGCTCTTCAAAGTTGGAAATTCTTGATCTTTTCTTGTGTGTTACGATAGCAAAAAGCAAAATAAAGAAATGAGTGCAATATTGGTTTAGAGATATTGTAGTAATGGAATACTTTCCATTACCACACCTCCCCTTGTGCAATTCATATATTCCACTGTAGAATCACCTTTCTTTATTTGCTTACCCACTACTACCTTGGGTATTCCACATATAGTTTGAATCAAAAAAAACTATGGCCTCCTGCTTACTAACCTCTACAAATGCGCACACCTGCCGCAATTGACATACTTCTATCACCTCAACTTTACGGCTTTTTAGTGTGATACTTGCAAAGTTGCCATATACCTTGTACTGCTGGTAGCATATACATCTTGCAAACATATGCTTGGTTGTTGCCACTTCTGCCATAATACCTCCTAAATATTGGCAAAGAACTTCTTGGTATTTAGCCAATATATTCCTTCTTCCTGCTGGGTTCTAGTCCCCTTATAGGTGAGCTTTAGCTTTTGTTTGTGTGAATTCCATATTGAATGGTGTAGAAGTTGGCTTGTGACCACAAGAAATCCAGCATATTTAGGTGGAGTTTTCCTGATAAAAATTAGTTGCTTGTTGCACCCAACCCAACTTTGCATTACTTAACTGATTACCCATGCATTGGGGCTGCTTAGCTTCTTAATGCCATAGGCATAGGTGTCTCCATGTGCACATTTGTTCTCAGTATTTTCCAACTCTTTCTAGCTGTCCTCCATGTGCCAACTCATCACATCCATGACAGACTTGAGGGTTATATTCTTGATGAGATTGGGATTTGGTAGTACCTGCAACTTTACTTGTCTTCCTATCTCCCAACACATCTGCTCCATAGGAAACTCCCAAAAGGTGAAGCAAGGCCCAATATTCTCCACACACTGTGCAAGATGGAGTAGAGAATGAATACAGTAGCGGCAGAGATCTACATGTTCAGCTTTATGCTTGTAGTACAGCCGCTCAAATCCTGTCACAAACTCCTCACACAACAGCTGTAGATGCGTCAAGTTGGCATTGGTGATCCACTTCTGGATAAATACTCCTACAATGTCCACATATGACTCCCAATGCTTCCAATGTACTCTTGGTAGGAATGGCTTCAGAATACCACTTGAATAAATATATATCCAGTTCATCCAGTCTTTGCATTTGTATTGTTGCATAAGGGTATGAATATTAATTGGATCCCATGAGAAGTACTTAGGATAGTGGATACTCTGTAATATCTTGCCAATTTTTTCAAATTTCTCCGGTATCTCAAAGGGCTCATTTAGCTTGAAATGCCCCATGTACAACTTGGTCATCAGTATAGGGATATTGTTGAAAAGCAAATGCATTGCTCCCAGTGGAAAGCTTTTGCTCCAACAGATACCCTCTATCTTAAGTATCTCTGGTTTCCGATTGATTCCATATTCTGGCCAATGGCTTATAGCTTGCCAACTTTGCTGCAATTGCATGCTTACTTCTGTATGTTCTCTCTGTGGAAAGATGCTGCTCTTAGTGCTGGTGCTTGGGTAATAATAATGTGTGTAAGTTATGGAGTAAATCCCCTGGATCTCACACATTTGACAGCAATACCATCCATTGTGCCTGGAAAAACCTGCTCTCTTGCTGATGGCTGGGGTATCTCCAATGCAGATAGTAATATGCGCTTTTACATGACGGCCATTTACTATTATCCTGCTGGAAAGCATACAAAATTCATTCAGCAATGGATACAGGTAGCTATCCAGGTTGGATGGTGATTTAGGCCCAGATACCAGTGACACTACCGTCAGATTATTGCTCTGATACCATAAGATGGGCGGCAGATTCAGATTGATTAGAATCAGTGGCCAGCAGGATTTGCTGGTAGAGTACTTGTTTAATGAGAATCCATCAAGTGCTAAAGCAAAGGCATGGTCATACATACCTTCAATGTAGCCTTTGCTTCTTAGCTGTTTGTAATGTTTGCCATCCAATATATTGGATATGTTTGCGCTTGATTGATACTGAGTGCGGTACTGTATAGCTTTGCAATATTTGTTGGACTGCATCAGCTTCCTCAGACAGGGTATGACTGGAATATATCTGGAGTGTGAGCAATGTTTTCTCTCAATGGTGGCAGATTCCTGACAATTTGGACACAGTGCAATGGTAGCATTTTTGGATGTGAATGCCATGCAACTGTTAACACATGCTGGAATCAGGTCAGTCTCTGGATCATATGTTGCCAGCTGCATGATGGTTGTCCACTTGTACCATGTACATGGTAAGTTGCAGCCTGGTTTGATTTTGGCAAGAAGTAGTAATAAATCCTCAAAGCCCCCATTACTGATATTAGTGGAAACATGCCGCTTCTCTAGCCACAACATTACATCATTCACCAGTAGATGGATTACTGGGCTCACTTGGACCCATAAAGTATCCTTAGCATTTGTTTCAATGGGTGTTGTCTCATTGCATATAGGGATTTGACCGGGCTCATATGTGGTACTGTTGTTAGGAGAGATAGGCTCAAAATCCATCAGTGAACCTTCCTCATCAAAGCTATCACTCTGCATGCCATATTCAGAAGGCTGAGGTGAGCCTAAAGGCATCACAAACTCACCAGACTCAGTTTGCACAAGGTGACAAAGACGGCCAGGTGCCAATATAAAAGTATCAACTGGCTGGCAAGGTAATGTTAGTACAGTAGTGACCAATTAATGGTCAAATATGACTTGTGTGGCAAAACACTGGCCATGATCCTTGTAATGCTTCCTATGCTCTCTGCGTGCTTCATGGCTGAGAGGCTTGCCACAATAGCCACATAGTCTTTTTTCTCTTCTCTTATGGTGTTGAGTCAAAGTAGTCTTGTCCATGGGGCAAACAGTTTGACCTTCAACAACGTAATGCTATTATGTCACTTTTTGGTCAATACTCATTTGAACTTAAGACAGTCATGTATTTGAGACATTGCACTTACATGAATGTAAGATTCAATGATGACCTGCCATAGTAAGCATTATAAATAAAGTTGTGGCACCACATACACACATATATGTAACACTATTTCCCCTTTGGTTTGACTCACTTGCATATATATATGCCGCCAGAAAATAAAGCAAAATTGTCTGGTTCTCAACCAAACCCCACCACTCACAGCAACAGAAGAATGGTTGGACAACAGCTTGCTTTGACATTCAGTGCAACAAACAAGGCTACATCCAAAAAAGGCCCTGTGGACAGTGTGCCCATTGAAGGTAATAATGCAGACTCCTCAGGCTCTCAGTCAAGTAGGCACTTGAGAACCTCTGCGGAGCCACAAGCTGACCATTATGCTCAGGCAGATGAGAATGTAGCAAACCCAATACCCTCTGTTGAAGATCAGCAAGTGGCCATGATAACATCACCGCCACCCATATTATCAAGTTTGTTGTCAGCTCATACCAAAGCATCAATGAAGCAATTAGGTGCAGTGGCTCATAGGATAGATGCAATAGCCCTGAGAAATCAGGAAGTAGTCCAGAAACAGGATGAGCGGATAATACGTGTAGAGCTATCAATATCCCAGGTAGAGAAAGCAGTATCTTTGCTGCAAAGAAGGAACTCAAGTAGCTCAATGTCAGAGCCAAGAATTGAGCCATATCCCAATGTGACAGCAGAGGAACACTGTACAGTCTTTGAAGCACAACAACAGTGCCCAAAGATAAAGCCCACAGCAAAACCTATCATAGCATGGGAGGGAGACAATGTGTTGTTTATACCAAAGCCTAAAAATCAAAAGACCTTGAAGATCCGTGAAGCCATTGAGTGCAATAATGAAGAGTGGGCTAATATACAAGAGGCCATCAGAAGTCTAGCATGCCATCACCTTAAGGCTGGCATACCATGGGACCATCAGGAACTCAAGGCCAAGCAGAATGCACTTGACTTGTTCCATGAGCATTATCCTGGATTTAAACAGGCAAGTGGATTTTGGGCCAGCATTGTTATGCTAAGAAAGTATCTTAAGAATAGCAGAAACTATCAAAGGCAGAAGAACAAGGGTGCCATGGCTAAAAACCAGTGGCTTCTTCAAGAGCCTATTACAAGCAGGGCTAAAAGCTCCAGACAAGCGTCAAAGAGACGTCAGGCAGCTGGAAGAGTGCCAATTAAGGACAAGCAGGCAGACATTGATGCACCAGCACAACATTTATCAAGGAAAAAGTGTAGTACCACTCAAGAAGCACCCAGCCAAAGTAGTAGTGAAGCACCTGGCAGTGATAAAAACCAGCCGCTTTTACAGGAGCCTGTCACAACTACAGTTGAGAGCTCAAAACAAGCTGAAAAGTAGCGTCAGGTTGCCAGAAGAGTGCCAGCAAGGGACAAGCAGGCCAAAACAGATGCGTCAGAGCAGAATTTATCCGGGAGGAAACATAGTTCTTTACAAGAAGCACTCAGACAAGGTAGCAGTGAAAGACCTGGCAGTGATAAAGGAAAAGGTGAAGGGAAAAATGTCAACCCAAGCCTGAGACAGGGAGGCATGCAGAAAAACTGCAGTTCTTGCCAATTAACGCCGCAAGCCAGGAACAGACTGAATCCCATGATAGCCAAGAAGAATTACCAACAAGAAAACAGCTGTTTTCACAAGAGTTGGAAGTGCAGCCAGTTGAGCTACACTCCAGCAAGGTAGATGAGTTTGTTGAAAAAGGCAATTTGTCTACCACAGCCTCCACAGCCTCCATTGTTGACAGAGTGTAGATCCCACTGACAGACAAGGCTACAACATCAAGAGCTCAAAAGACTATCACAATGCCTTCAGTGGAGTTTTGGAACATTAATAGGCACACCAAGAGGTTGCAGCACTTCTTCAAGAGCAGTGCTCAACAAAGCTCACTGGAATTTTGCAAGGATTTATTGCAAAGACTGGCAAATGAGGAGCTCAACCTTGCAGTGCAGCTGAAGACCAGGATGTGTGGGAACTAGTGAATGAACAGTGGCATAAAGCCGTTGTGTTCCTGCCAAAGTTGTGGAACCAGAGTGTTACAGCAGAAATACTTATTGAGTGGTGGATTTTAATGGAGTTGCTTGTTGAGTATGGTGTTGGTCTTAATGTTAGTGTAGGGTATAGAGACTTGTATAGGTCAATACAATTGGCAATTGAGGTACTACTGAAGTTTCTACGGAAATAAATCAATTTGTACGCACAAAAAGTAAGAGAAATGGTTGAGTCAGGAAGTAAGGAGTGTGAAAAAGAGGCAATAGCCAATCTATTCACACAAACGTAGGAGGTGATTGAGTGTCTGGGATCAGAAAGTGAGCAAATTGGCAGGGATCCAATCAAAAGCCACTTATACATTGTTGTGATGAAAAATTTGACAAAGTTTTTTGTGAAATCTGGGGTGCAATTATTTTTCAACAGTCTCTGGACGGTGTCCTGACAAGATCAGTACCTCTCAGTCATGGGTCATTAACTTTTGATGGGATCATCTTAATAATTTTTCATAGGGGTAGCCAACAAATATTGTAAAGCTTTTTGCTTTTCTGGGCACAAAAGACAATAGTAGTGATGGATATGTGAGATCCAAGGGACTTACTCCATAATTCACACACACTATTATTACCCAAGTACCCACACTAAAAGCATCATCTTCCCACAGAGAGAACATACAGAAATCAGCATGCATTGCAGCAAGGCTAGCAAGCTATAAGCCATTGGCCAGAATATGCAATTAACTGGAAACCAGAGATACTTACAATAGACAGTATTTGTTGGAGCAAAAGCTTTCCACTGGGAGTAATTCATTTGCTTTTTGACAATATCCCCATACTGATGACTAAGTTGTACATGGGATATTTCAAGCTAGATGAGCCCTTTGAGATATCAGAGAAATTTAAAAGAATTGGCAAGATATTACATAGTATTCACTGTTGAAGGGTAAGCATACCTCCAACAGAGAGGTTTATTCATATAGCTATGATGCTGTACTTATCCATATTTCATCTTATCAGTATTATCCCAATCTTCTTTTGCCCATATTATTAGTATTATCCACATATGATGTTTACCCAGATTAGTTATTAGCATTAGTTATCCCAGAAGTTATTCAGCTTTGTGCTCTTTATATGTATCTAAATTGGGCAAGTACCCATGTAAGTACCTGTGGCACATGACCTAAGGCTGTGTTACCATCCCTACCACTTAAACACCATATATGGTATCTCTATGTTGCACATGTTTCAGACTACTGATCCCTGATTGGTTGGATGTGCTGTGCCTTGTAGAACATTCCAGGACACTCTTGGCATATTTTTAGCTCATAATGATGTCATCAAGAACTCCACTGGTGGCTGGAATTCTCTAGAACCTTGTCATTAGTAATCACTTGGCAATCAGGAAAAGTATTTCAGGGAAGTCAATCCCTAGTCAATGAATCATCCCTTCTATCAGTAACACTTCTCCCTTATTGATTAGCAGTTGATCACTGCACCTGCCTTCAACAGTACATCTCAGACCTGCCATCAAGGAGCTTTTCAGGGTAGTGCACAAGAAACACATAGGCCTTTGGCAACACTTGGAGCACCTAGGGAGCTAGAGAAGCAGGGGCTTTTACCATAATGACATATTGACAAAGACACCAGCAGTTTAGACCCAAAGGTTATTGCACCCATCAGACACCTCACACACCTTGAGTTGTGTAGCTTCTCCCAGGAGTACCTCTATACCACCACACTGCTAACCTAAGTACTTCCCACAGGCTCCAAGTAACACTCATATGCATAGGTGACAATACCAGTGCAAGGATTGGATGAACTGGATATGTAATTATTCAAGTGGTCTTCTGAATCCATTTTGACCAAGAGTACAATGGAAGCAATAGGAGTTGTATGTAAACACTGTAGAAATATTTATCCCAAAGTGGATCATTAAGCCAACTGGATGCATCTACAGCTTTTGTGCAAAGAGTTTGTGGCGGAATTTTAGCAACTATACTACAAGCATAAAGCTGAACAAGCAGATCTTGGCCACTACTCTGTCCATTTGCTACTCCATCTTGCTTGGCATGTTGTGAATATTGGACCTTACTTCACCTTTTGGGAGTTGTACTAACTTTTATTAGGAAAACTCTACCAGAGTATGCTGGATTTCTCATGGTCACAAGCCAGTATCTGCACCATTCAATTCAGAATTCACACAAACAAGAGCTGGTATGCACCTATCAGAGGGACTAGAATCCAGCAGTTAGAAGGAATCTGTTGGCTAAATACCAAAAAGTTCTTTGCGGATTTTCTGGAGGTATTAAGGGCAGAAGTGGCAGTAACCAAGCATATTTTGCAAGATGCATATGTTACCAGCAATGCAAGGTATATATCAACTTTGAAAGCATCACACTGAAAAGCCATATAGCTGAAGTCACAGAGGTATGTCATTGCAGCAGGTGTGCACCTTAGTAGAGGTTAGTATGCAGGAGACCGTAGTATTTTTTGATTCAAACTATATGTGAAATACCCAAGGTAGGAGTTGGTATGCAAACAAAGAAGGGTAATTCTACAGTGGAATATATGAATTGCGCAAGGGGAAGTAGAAAAAGGAAATACCAATTGGTAAATTGGTATGGTAGCATTATACAGAGGTAGCTATAGGCCAACATGCTGCCATGATAATGCCATCAGAGGCTTGCAAAGAGGCCATCAAAACACTGTCAAGTTTCTTGCTATATAAAACAATTGGATGTACTGGCCAGTTAGATCCACTCAAAAAGTTGTAACACACACTGAGACCCCAACAATGCCATTCCACCCTTGGCAAAACACAGTACAAACATTGTTATATTTTTCAACTTTGTTTGGCTGTAAAATTAGCAAAATGCCATTGTGATCCCATTATAAGGTCATGTAGATGGTCAATAATTCCAAGCTGCTGGTATTATACTGGCCTCCTGACAGAATCTTGATAGTTAATTCAGATTGGATCCCCCTGCAGGATTAAGCTGCTTTTCATAGGGTTTGGGAAGGCCACTTGAATAAATATATATCCCATTTGTGAAATCTTTGCACTTTCTTTCATGCATATAAGTATGGTTATTCATTAGAGCTTGCAAGAAGTATTTTAGGTATCAGATACTCTGTTGTATGAGGCCAAATCTTTCACATTTACCCTGTATTTCCAGGAACTCATTTAGCTTGCAATGCCCCATGTAGAACATGACCATCTGTACTGTGTATTGTTCCAGAGTATTTGCATCTCTCCCAGCAATAAGCTTTTACACAAACATATTCCCTCCATATTAAGTTTATCTGGTTTTCATAAAATCTGTATTCAAGTTGAAAAGTGCCGCCACTACAAGGTGTACAACTTCTCAGGAGTGCACCACCACTTGTATCTGCACATATTTATATGAATGTTGATTGGGGCTGCTGAAATATTCTTTGGGTAGCACATACTCCAAGGTATCTGGCCAATTTTTTCAAGTTTCTCTGGTGCTGCAAAGGACTTGCTAAGCTTCAAATGCCCCATTTACAACTTGGTTTTTAGTATAGGGATATTATTGAAGAGCAAATGCATTGCCTACAGTGGAAAGCTTTTGCTTCAGAGGTACCCTCTATATTAAGCATCACTGAAGAATCATTTCTCTCTTTAATTGCTAACCCATGACTACCATGGGTAGTCCAAGTATAGTTCCTATCAAAATAAACTATGGCCTCCTGCCTACTAACCTCTACATTCATGCACACCTGCTGCAATTACCACACTTCTATCACCTCAGTTGTATGTCCTTTTAATGTGATACTTGCAAAGTTGCTTTATACCTTGTATTGCTGGTGACATACATCTTGCAAACTTATCCTTGGTAGCCCCACTTTTCCCATAAATGTCTCCTGAATATCTGCAAAGAACTTAGTCCCCATTGTAAGTTCACTCTGGCTTGTATTTGTGAAAATTCCATATTGAATGGTGATGGCACAATCTGAACACAGTTGCTTTTGGTGTGTATTCTTCCACCTATGCAAAATATTTTGGTCCCACTGGTGGATCCAATCCAGAAGAGCTGTCAGAATCCTGTTTAGAAACCATCCTAATATCAGCAGCTTGTAATCAGTGACCCTCTTGACAATTTTGTGATGGGATCACAACGGTGTTTTGCTAATTCTACTGACAAATAAAGTTATAAAACTTGACAGGGTTTGATTGGTGTTGTGACAATAGTTGCATGGCATTGTTGCAGTCCTGACATGCTCTACAACTACTTTAAATGGATCAAACCAGCCAGTATATCCAATTGCCTTACATGGCAAAAAACTTGACAGTATTTTGACAGCCTCACAGCAAGTCTCCAATGGCATTATCACAGCTGTATATTGACCCACAACTACTTCTGTATAATACTACTGTACTAATTTACCAAATGGTATTTGTTTTTGCTGCCTCCCCTTGTGCAATTCATATATTCCACTGTAGAATTGCCCCTCTTTATTTGCTTACCCACTACTACCTTGAGTATTTCACATATAGTTTAAATCAAAAAAAAACTATTGCCTCCTGCTTACTAACCTCTACAAACATGCACACCTGCTACAATTGACATACTTTTATCAACTCACTTTATGGCTTTTTAGTGTGATACTTGCAAAGTTGCCATATATCCTGTATTGCTGGTAACATATACATCTTGTAAGATATGCTTAGTTACCGCCACATCTACCATGAATATCTTCTGAATATCTGCAATGAGCTTTTTGGGATTTAGCTAATAGATTCCTTCTCCCTGCTGGATTTTAGTCCCCCTTATAGGCATGCTCTGGCTCTTGTTTGTTGAATTCCAAATTGAATAGTGTAGCAGTTGGCTTGTGACCATGAGAAATCTGGCATACCTTGGTAGAGTTTTCCAAATAAGAATTAGTTGCTTGTTGCACCCAACCCAAATTTGCATTATTTAACTGATTACCCAAGCATTGGGGCAGCTCAGCTTCTTAATGCCCTAGGCATAGGTGTCTTCATGTGTGCATCTGTCCTCAGCATTTTCCAACTCTTCCAGGCTGCCATTCATGGGCCAACTCATCACTTCCATCACAGACTTAAGATAATATTCTTGATGATGTTGGGATATGGTATTACAAGCAACCTGACTTGACTTCCTACCTCCCCAAACATTGGTTCAATGGTAAACTCTCAAAGGGTGAAGCAATGGCTAATTTTCTCCACACACCAAACAAGATGGAGTACAGAATGGATATAGCAGTGGCAGAGATCTATGTGCTCAGCTCTATGTTTGTAGTATAGCCTCTAAAATCCTGTTATAAACTCTTTGCACAACAGCTGTACTTATGTCAAGTTGGCAGTGGTGATCTGCTTCTGGATAAATATTCCTACAATGTCACATATGACTCCCAATGCTTCCAATACACTCTTAATAGGAGTGGCTTCAAAATGCCATGTGAACATATACATATCCAGTTCATCCAGTCTTTGCAGTTGTATTGTTGCATATGCATATGAAAATTGCTTGGAACCCATGGGAAGTACTTAGGGTAGTGCATTCTCTGTAATATCTTGCCAATTCTTTCAAATGTCTCTGGTATCTCAAAGGGCTCATTTAGCTTGAAATGCCCCATGTACAGCTTGGTCATCTATATAGGGATATTGTTGAAAAGCAAATACATTGCTCCCAGTGGAAATCTTGTGCTCTAACAGATACCATCTATCTTCAGTGTCTATGATTTCTAATTGATTCCATATTGTGGCCAATGGCTTATAGCTTGGCAACTTTGTTGCAATTGCATGCTGAATTCTGTACATTCTCTGTGTGGGAAGATGATGTTCTTAGTGTTGGTGTTTGGGTAACATTAATATATGTGAGTAATGGAGTAAATCCCCTGGATCTCACACATTTGACAGCAATACCATCCATTGTGCTCAAAAAGCCAGCTATGTAGCTGATGGCTGGGGTATCTCCAATGCAAGTAATAATGCGCTCTATGGCATGACGTCATTTACTATTGCCCTGCTGCAAGGCATACCAATTAATTCAGTAATGGATACAGGTAGCTATCCAGGTTTGATGGTGATATAGGCCCAGATACCAGTGAGACTACCACTAAACTTTTGCTTTGATCCTGTAAGACAGGCGGCAGATTTAGGTTAGTGAGAATTAGTGGCCAGCAGAATTTGCTGGTAGAGTACTTGTTTAATTAGAATCCATCAAGTGCTAAGGCAAAGGCATGATCATACATACCTTCAAAGTAGCCCTTGCTTGGTAGTGGTTTGTAGTGTTTGCCATCAAATATAGTGGATATGTTTGCACTTGATTGAAACCGGGTGTGGTACTGTATAGCTTTGCTATATCTGTTGAGCTGCATGAGCTTCTTTAGACAGGTTATTACCAAAATATATCTGCAGTGTGAACAATGTTTTCCCTCAGTGGTAGTGGATTCCTGACAATTTGGACATGTTGCAAAGGTGGCATTTTTGGATGTGAAAGCCATGCAACTGTAAAAACATGCTGCAATAAGGACAGTCCCCAGGCCATGAGTTGCCAGCCACATGACAGTTGTCCACATGTACCATGTACATGTTAAGTTGCGTCCCAGAATAATTTTGGCAAGTAGTAGTAATAAATCCTCCAAGCCCCCATTACTGATATTAGCAGAAACCTGTTGCTTCTCTAGGCACAACATTACATCATTCACCAGTAGACAAATTACTGGGCTCACTTGGCTCCATAAAGAATTCTTGGCAACTGCTTCAATGGGTATTATAGTATTGCATATTGTAATTTGACCGGGCTAATGTGCGGTACTGTTGTTAGGGGGGATAGGCTCACAATCTATCAGTGAGCCTTCTTTGTCAGAGCTAGCACTCTGCATGCCATATCCATAAGGCTGAGGTAAGCCTAAAGATGTCACAAACTTACCTGACTCAGTTTGCGCAAGGTGACAACAACAGCCTGGTGCCAATATAAAAGTATCAACTGGCCAGCAAGATAATGTTAGTACAGTAGTAACTGATGGATAGTCAATTATGACTTGTAAGGCAAGATATTGGCCGTTGTGGTGGTGTATAAGTCCAAAGGGCAAAATACGGCCAACACTTCTCAAGTGTGAATGTGTGTGGGGTGTTCACTGGGTGCGATAACCTCTGGCAAAAGCTTGCTAGGAATACTGGGTCTTTTGTCTAATCTAATGTGATGGGGGATAAAGCCTCAAGCTTGTCAAGGGAAAACTATTGAACTACAATCCCCAACTTAGTTGGCGTCTTAACAAAAGTTTATAATGGCTTTGATGTCCTTTGAGATGACAATGTACTAAAGCTTCCAAAGTCAAAACAACTGTAAACTCCACCAACAGGGACTTGATAAGAATGCAGCTTTGACCAATAGTTACAAAGACTGAAAAGTATCTTTGCCTGTACAAGAACAAACTTGGGAAAACAAACAAATATAATAAAATATACCTACTCTGAGTATTCCTCACAAGTAGTGCCTCTAAGGTCAGTTGGCTGTCAGCGCGGTTTCCTGAGAGTGTTGTCAGGTCTGAGTCAGAAAATAGTAGTAATAGGTAGCGGTGATCTCACTAATCAATAAGTCGGAATATTGGAAGAGGGATGATTTATTTTAAGGGATAGCCTCCCTTATATACTTTTTTTTTTGCTGCTCAAATTCTTGCTAGAAAATACTTTCCGGAAGTTTCCAAAAGGTAGTAGACAACCAATCATGTCTTTGTGTACTAAAAATAGCGCAAATTCTTGGCGGAT
Source organism: Basidiobolus meristosporus CBS 931.73 (assembly GCA_002104905.1). Taxonomy (NCBI): domain Eukaryota; kingdom Fungi; phylum Basidiobolomycota; class Basidiobolomycetes; order Basidiobolales; family Basidiobolaceae; genus Basidiobolus; species Basidiobolus meristosporus. Next base: position 14,911 of record MCFE01000352.1, on the reverse strand, counting down.
TGTTCCATGAGACATAGTGGCACCTAGCCATTCAGGTAGTGGTAATATGAAACCTCTGTGTCATGTGGTTGCCTCTTATGGTAGTGAGATGGGGGGTTATGAAACCAAGATGGTCACGTGACATGGGCACTGTTGGGGTACTTGCCTTATAAGGTAACTATCTTATCTTGGCATCTTGGCAAGGAATAAGAATAGCTTGTGCAATGGGTTAATAGTGACAAATAGTTTGTCAGGTTGCATAGTAATAATCACATAGACAAAAATAGGAAATATTGCAAATTTGGGATGATAATAATATAGGCGGGGTAATCCTTTTTAGGGAAGTGAACGCATAAGAATGAGCACATCTGCCTGTGGGTGTCACTGTGACCCCACTACATCCACCCCCCTCTCAGCTTTGAACTCAGGTCAAAGCAAACTAAATGTAATGTGCAAAATTCCGGTGCTTGAATAGCTTAAGTCGGTTTCCTGCCACAGGTGCTCTTAGCGGTGTTCCATCAAGTTCAGACAGGTAGTAGCTTCCATTTCCAATCACCATAGAGACAATATATGGGCCAGACCACTTATTGTCAAATTTGCGACTCCACTGCTTGTCTAAAGTGGAATCATAGAGCAGTACTGGATCTCCTTGCAGTAATGGCTTTGGTCTAAGGCTATGTGACTTGTCAAATGGTTCCTTGTTCTGAAGTCTTGTCTCTTTGAGTTTAGCAGCTGCTTGGGTAATATCAAGTTCATGGTGATCAAGCTGTTTGATGTGTGTAGTCAGTAGTTCATCTGTACTCATTGTAGTTCTCCACTCTAGCATGTTCCAGGATATTGAGTCAAGCTCTATGGGAAGAACGCAATCATGTCCATAAAGCAATTTGAATGGAGATAGACCTGTGCTGCGCTTTGTAGTGATTCTATCTGCCCAGAGTGCTAGATGAAGTTGTGTAGGCCACTGTAGTGTCATGTTGTTGCAGCTCTTGACCAGGGAGTTAACTAACGGGCCATGGCCTCTTTCAACCATTCCATTGGCCTGTGGGTGATAAGCGGTAGTGAAAGCAATATGAATCTTGTATTGTGAGCAGAGTTCCTGGATCAAATTTGAGGTCATTTCTCCTCGGTCAGCAACAAACTGGCTGATGCAGCCAAATCTGCATATTATATCTTCAAGAATAAATCTCCATATGGTGTGGCTTTTGTTATTGGGTAGGGCTCGAGCTTCTACCCACCCACTCAGATCATCTCTGGCAACAACAAGGTACTTCTTGGTTCCAGCAGTTGGCATGTGGACCAGGTCAATGCCAACCTTCTGCCATAGACAAGGTGTGTAGGTGGGATGGAGCAGCTCCTCATATCTCTTGGTTGACCTTCTTTGGCAAATGTCACAAGATTCAACAAAGTGTTGGACATCATGATACATATGCTCCCAGTAGTATCTACTGGAAACAACATTGTAAGTGGCATCTCTGCCTCTATGACCACCGGGTCTTCCTTCATGAAGGCTTGACATAATAGTCAGTTGTTCCTGGGGCTCAACTATAACTCTTCTTGGTGTCTGTCCAGGCTTTACTTGTTTGAAGAGGAGGCCATCTTTTATGTAGAAATGATGGGCCTTCTTCCTGAGCTTTCTGAAATCATGTGGGCTCATTCCTGGTGGCTTCTCTAAGGTTCTCAGATAGTCTTGAATGGTGTTCCACGTAGAGTTGCTGGGCTTCTTCACGTGTAGTTGTCGGATTTCTGCATCAATTATGTCATCAAAGTCAGGGTCCATATCTTCAGACAACTGTGGTCCCTTCCTGGAGAGTGCATCAGCCACAACATTTGTCTTGCCAGGGATATGTCTGACCTCAAAGTCAAACATTTTCAGCCATGCCATCCACCAATTTGTGGTATCATCAGGTAGATCAGGCTTGTTAATCATTCCTATAAGTGGCTTAGCATCTGTCTCCAGGATGAAATGTGTCATGTAGAGTTGTGACTTCAGCTTTCTCAGCATCTTCACAACTCCTAGTAGCTCTCTCTTAATCTGTGAGTATCTTTGTTCTCTAGGAGAGAAGAGGCAGCTCTCATATCTGCAGGCATAGCGGTTACCATCTTCATCATCTTGGCCAAGTAGTGCTCCAGCTCCTACAGGGCTTGCATCCACCGTCAAGATAGGTGGGCATTCAGTGTTCTGATAGTCAAGAGGTCTCAGAACTGGTGGAGATACTAAGGCCTCTTTTAGTAATTGCATGGCTTCTTCTTGCTCTTCTCCCCAGTTAAATGGGGCATTCTTTCTCTGTAGTCGGTAGATTGGTTCTGCTATCTCAGAAAATCTTGGGATCCAGATCCTAAAGAACCCACAAGCTGCCACAAAGCCACGAGCTTGTGTTAGATTTGTGGGGGTAGGCCAGTTGCATATCTTTTGTGTCTTGGAGACTCCGGGTGAACGACCAAAGGTGTTGCATTTTTGTCCAACAATGGATATCTCTGATACACCAAAGCTGCTTTTCTCACCACTGATGGTGAGTCCAGCTTCTTCAATGGCTCCTAATATGGCATCATTGTCTGAAATATGGTCATAGACAAACTCTCTTACTCCAGGCATAACTTCAGTTGTGTCCCGGAGTTTTGGTCCTTTGATGCCTATGTCATCAACAAAGACAGCAAGTTTCTCAGGTATAAACAGGTAGAGCACATTTACCATGCACCTCTGGAACTGAGCCACGGAGTTTGTTGCCCCTTGGCTAAGTCTTGTCATTCTTAACAGTCCAAATGGTGTCTGGAGTGCAAACATATCTCTTGATGTCTCATCTAGGGGAATCTGGTCGTATCCTGAGTAGAGATCATATGTTGAGTAGATGGAGTGACCACTAAAGCTTTCTGCAAAGTCATCAATAGACGGAGGTATTGCGGCGTCTCTGATAGTGACAGCATTTGCAGGTTGCATGTCCTGAATGAATCGGAGCTTCCCATTCTTCTTTTTGGTCACAAACCATCTGTTAGCATAAGGTCCATGGCAAGGTTCTAGGATACCAGCTTCAATCTTCTTCTTAAGTAGGTCATGCACATCAGCTTGGAGTCCTCTAGGCAGTGGGTAAGGTTTAAATGACCAGGGTGTGTGGGGCACTGTATGAATTTTGATAGGTTTTTCAACCGATGTCTTTAAGAGTCCCATCTCCTTGTCGTTATAAGAGAGAGCCTTATCATGCCTTTTCAGGGTTTCTTCAAATAGTAAGATCTCCTCCGGTGTGGAAGGGTAAACATACCTCCCACAGACAAGTTTATTCATATAGTCATTATGATATACTTATCCATATTTTATCTTATCAGTATTATCCCATTCTTCTTTTGCCCATATTATCAGTATTATCCCCATATGATGTTTCCCCTGATTAGTTATTAACATTAGTTATCCCAGATGTTATTCAGCTTTGTGATCAGTGGATGTATCTATATAAGGCAAGTACCCGCATCAGTACCCGTGACACATGACCTAGGTCTGTGTTACCATCCCTACCATTTCAATACCATATATGGTATTTCTATGTTGCACAGGTTTCAGACTACTGATTCCTGATTGGTTGAGAGTGCTGTGCCTTTTAGAACCTTCCAGGACATTCTTGGCATATTTTTAGCTCATAGTGATGTCATCAAGAATTCCACTGATACCTAGAATCTTCTAGAACCTTGTCATTAGTAATCACTTGGCAATCAGGAAAAGTATTTAAGGGAAAGCAATCCCTCATCAATAAATCATCCCTTCTATCAGTAACACTTCTACCTTATTGATTAGCAGTTGATCACTGCACCTGCCTTCAACAGTACATCTCAGACCTGCCATCAAGGAGCTTTCAGGGTAGTGCACAAGACACACAGAGGCCTTTGGAGACACTTGGAGCACCTAGGAAGCTAGAGAAGCAGGAGCTTTTACCATAGAGACATACTGACAAAGACACCAGCAGATTAGACCCAGAGGTTATTGCACCCATCAGACACCTCACACACCTTGAGTTGTGTAGCTTCTCCCAGGAGTACCTCTACACCACCACATATTTGGCACCCAATGTGGGGGGTTTGACTGAACTGCCCCTAGAAGACTTAAGAAAGAACAAATTATCAAGACCATGGATCTACCTTTACCAGGAATGCAAGGAACCCCTTTCTTTGATGGAACCAAAGTTAAAGCTTTCATCAAGAGGTGGGAGCTTTTCTGCAGAGCCCACAAAATACCTGAGGCCATTATGGCTGAAGAGATGCCCCCCTACAGCACTGATGAGATCATGCTCTCATTATATGAAAGAAATGATCTGCTGACAAATTGGACCCTCTTGAAGAGCTACTTGATTGATGAATATGGAGAGAGACAAGTTGACTATACACTTCAAGACTTGGAGAACTTTGCTTATAGCAAGTTTAAGCTGCTACCATTGAAACAATACTTGAGTGGCCTTGAGCAAATTGGGGAGTCACTGAAAGCCCAAGGCATTATCACTGATCTGACTTTATCTGCCTATCTGCTCAGAGCACTACCAGAAGGCCTGGTGAGAAGGACTGAAAACAATCCTACGGTGAAAGCTATGAGTTCACTGCCTGCATTTCAGTTAGCTAAACAGATTCTACTTGCCCCTGAAGAAACCTCACCAATCAGAAAGCTTCTTTCAAGCCCAGAACAAAACCAAGATAGCCAAGACATACTTACTCCCAGCAATCAAAGCACCCAAATTCAGGAGCTGACACAGCAACTAGAGAAACTCTCTTTGCTACTTGCCAGCAAAGCATATGGTCAGAAGCCAGTAGAGAAAGAAGTCAAATATACATGCATGTGGTGTGACTCTGCCAACCATTCCAAGAGAAATTGCCAAGAGCTTCAGTCATTACTATCCACAGGTGATGTCCTATATAGTCCTCAGGGATACATAGTCAGTAAGCATGGTGACAAATTATCCACAGCATTTGGACAAGGAGGAATGAGAGTTCACTACAAGCAAGTCACCTCTCAAACAAGAAAGGTTCACCTCCATGAAGAAGAAGATCCTGGCTACTTTGATCCAGCTGAAGTTCTGAACTTTGACTATGAGGACCCCAGAGAGGCCCAGGATCATATAGCATCAATTTATGCTTCAAAGAGACACCATCCTGAAAAAATGGCTAATCCAGGCCCAGCAACAAAAGTACCAAGATGTGAGCCAGAAGTTGTGATTGAGAAGAAAGCATCACCCCCATTAATTTTACAAGAGTCTGCCAAGGCCAACAACTACCACATGCAGCCTAGAGTCAAGCAAAATGCTACCCCAGAGGCACTGACAAGTCATATACTAGGAAGCAACATATCAATCAAGGTTGGAGAGCTACTCAGTGTATCACCATCTGTAAGAAAGACTCTGGATGAGCATATCAGAATAAGAAATCATCCAATTGAAGCAACTCAAGGCAACCAGGTCAGGACAGTTCAAGGAAGCCAAGATATCAGTAAGTTGCATCAAAGCCAGAAACACTACTACTCAGTGGCAACTGCAACAACTACAGGAACTGTGCATAATCAAGAAGTCCTATGTCATATAGACAGTGGATCTGAGATATGTGTGATGCCTTTGGAGGCTTGGAAACAACTACCATGCAAAGACCTATTGCCCATAGACACCAATATCAATTGGAGCATGAAGGATGCCAACTCAGGGCAATCAAAGCTTTTAGGAATTATTCGCAACTTCCCTCTCATCATTGAAGGAATACCCCATGAGATCCCAGTATTCATTTGTGCAAAGGCTAACTTTGAATTACTTCTTGGAAGACCATGGGAGGTGAAAGCAAGAGCAACTGCAGTGAACTACCCAGATGGTTCAGCATGGTATACTATATACTCAGAGAGCCCAGGACTAACAGCAACCTTCTGTGGTGTGGACTCAAACAATATCCAATCAATGACATCATGTAGACTTCTATCTCAAGAAAGGACAGGTGGCTTCATTGAGGAAGACTGAGAGAGCACTTTGTTCTCCAAACTTACAGTGGTTAGCTAAAAAGTTTCAGGGAACTTTTTAGCTCAAGTGGGGGGTGGATGTGGAAGGGTAAACATACCTCCCACAGACAAGTTTATTCATATAGTCATTATGATATACTTATCCATATTTTATCTTATCAGTATTATCCCATTCTTCTTTTGCCCATATTATCAGTATTATCCCCATATGATGTTTCCCCTGATTAGTTATTAACATTAGTTATCCCAGATGTTATTCAGCTTTGTGATCAGTAGATGTATCTATATAAGGCAAGTACCTGCGTCAGTACCCGTGACACATGACCTAGGTCTGTGTTACCATCCCTACCATTTCAATACCATATATGGTATTTCTATGTTGCACAGGTTTCAGACTACTGATTCCTGATTGGTTGAGAGTGCTGTGCCTTTTAGAACCTTCCAGGACATTCTTGGCATATTTTTAGCTCATAGTGATGTCATCAAGAATTCCACTGATACCTAGAATCTTCTAGAACCTTGTCATTAGTAATCACTTGGCAATCAGGAAAAGTATTTAAGGGAAAGCAATCCCTCATCAATATATCATCCCTTCTATCAGTAACACTTCTACCTTATTGATTAGCAGTTGATCACTGCACCTGCCTTCAACAGTACATCTCAGACCTGCCATCAAGGAGCTTTTCAGGGTAGTGCACAAGACACACAGAGGCCTTTGGAGACACTTGGAGCACCTAGGAAGCTAGAGAAGCAGGAGCTTTTACCATAGAGACATACTGACAAAGACACCAGCAGTTTAGACCCAGAGGTTATTGCACCCATCAGATACCTCACACACCTTGAGTTGTGTAGCTTCTCCCAGGAGTACCTCTACACCACCACACCGGTGTTAGGTTTCCATCTCCAATGATAAGTTGCTTAAGTCTCTCAGGTGTAAGTCGTATATCTTCTGGTGTTCCTTCTGGTGGTCTGATGTAATCAGCAGGTCGAGACCCATCAGTTAAAGGCGTAAGTGATGGTCTAATCTTCTGTTCCACTGTCTTGTATTTTGTGCGAACCATAGCTGTCTGCTCCTGTATACCTAATGAGTAGCTCCAACTGTTAGGGTGTATACTGTCAGGCTCCTCATCTTCTTCTATAACAAGATGTGTCTTCTGGCAAGCAGTATGTGTCCTCTTATTGTTGGGTGTTACCCCACAGAATGTTGACTGTAGTCCTGGGTTGGATCCTTGTATAGTGTACCACACTGACCCATCAGAATAGTTGGTAGTTGTAGCCTTAGTACTGGTCTCCCATGGTCTGCCTAACAGAAGGTCAAAGTTTGCCTTCTGGCAGATAAAGAGGGGAAGCCAGACCTTGATTCCTTGTACCTCAATAGGGAACTTGTGCACTACACCATAGAGTGGGCTAGACCCTGAGTTTGCATCAGTCATGTTCCATCCAATATCTCTATCAACAGGCAGTAGCTCCTTGCTTCTAAGTGTCTTCCAGAAGTCTAGCGGCATAACACAAATCTCTGAACCACTGTCAATATGGCAGTCAACAGGGTCATCATATATATACCCTTTCACCACAGCAGTTGCAACTGAGTAAAAGGTCTTGTATTTGGTAGCGGTGTCATCCTTTTTGTGGTCTTCATGGTTTGTCTGGATTATATGGGTGTCCATATGTTCAACAGCTTGTCTTCTTGTTCTAAGCTGCTCATCAAAGGTCTTCCTAACAGACGGTGATACACTCATGATTTCTCCAACTGACAAAGTGAGGTTCTGCTTCAGTAGTTTCTCAGTAATCAATTGGGGGCTTGAGTAGCCTGCTATCTTTGAGGTCATCTGAAAGTGAGGTAATGGGTCTTGGGTAGGCAGTGTTCCAGGCCTCTTGTCAATAATAACCTCAGGCTCTTCAAATCATGGTCTTCTAAGGATGGGTTTGACAGGTTCTTCAGGAAGGTGTCTCTTAGTAGCAAAGGTGTCTACTTTGTATTTTCTGTTGTCAGGGCTGTTTGGACTCACTGTATGAGTCTCAATAGGGGCATCAACAGTAATCTTTCTAGTTGCTGAGTCAGACTTCTGGAAAAGGGCTCTCATTCCGCCTCTTTGGAAATTAGTGGGAATCCTTTTTCCTTCCTTATCAGCAAGCATTCCATCAGCATCAAACTGTACTGTTCCTTCTCTAAGTAGCTGGCTAAGCTCTGAGCATTCACGTCTGGCATGCTGAGTAGAGTCACACCAAATGCAGTGTCTAGGCAAAGCTCTTTGGCCCTCAGTAGCTACCTCAGCTGAGCCGTTAACCTTGAGGGCTAGCTTTTGTAGCTGTTCAGCAAGTTGGTCAATTCTGTCGGTAGTGTAGGTCTGATTGTCAGCAACAGCACTCTTTAGCTCCTTGGTTGGCTGGTCTGGCAGATTAGATGTCAGGAGTCTCATAAAGGTAGAAGTTTGCTTTGCCTCTAGAAGTACACGTTTCATCTCTGCAAAGCAAGGAATGCCAGACTTGTCATCCTTGGCTGCATGTAGGTCAACTTTCCTTGCCAACTCCTGGGGAAGCCCTTGTGCAAGGTAAAGTGTCATGGTAAACTCAGTTATTGCCTGGGACTCTAGGAGTGGCTTGGCCATATCTTCATATTGTTGAATGAACTCTTCAAGTGGTAGCTTGGAGAGTCCCATCCTTCCAAAGTGTCTGAGGTCCTCAATTCCATAGTATATCTGGGGTCTGCCATACTCGGTCTGAAGGTAGGTCTTCATTAAGGTCCAGTCAGTCAGAATGTCTCCTTGTCTGAGAAGCTTGGTAGTAATATCATCAGTGCAGTAGTAGGGGAAGTCTTCAGCCATTTCTTGTTCAGATAGGCTGCACATCTTGCAGAGCTTCTCCCATTTGAATATGAAGCTCTCCACATTCTTTCCATCAAACTGTGGGGCTCCATGTGAGAGTGGTAACGGCATAGAGTTCATTTTGGGTACGTAGGTTGGTGTTGTAGTCTTGATAATATTGGTAGTCTTGTTTCAATAAATGGGTAACGGCTCAAATCTTCAGGTAAATCTTGTAGGGTCCTAGGGAGCTTGTATGAACCCCCCACGTTGGGTGCCAAATATGTGGTGGTGTATAAGTCCAAAGGGCAAAATACGGCCAACACTTCTCAAGTGTGAATGTGTGTGGGGTGTTCACTGGGTGCGATAACCTCTGGCAAAAGCTTGCTAGGAATACTGGGTCTTTTATCTAATCTAATGTGATGGGGGATAAAGCCTCAAGCTTGTCAAGGGAAAACTATTGAACTACAATCCCCAACTTAGTTGGCGTCTTAACAAAAGTTTATAATGGCTTCGACGTCCTTTGAGATGACAATGTACTAAAGCTTCCAAAGTCAAAACAACTGTAAACTCCACCAACAGGGACTTGATAAGAATGCAGCTTTGACCAATAGTTACAAAGACTGAAAAGTATCTTTGCCTGTACAAGAACAAACTTGGGAAAACAAACAATATAATAAAATATACCTACTCTGAGTATTCCTCACAAGTAGTGCCTCCAAGGTCAGTTGGCTGTCAGCGCGGTTTCCTGGGAGTATCGTCAGGTCTGAGTCAGAAAATAGTGGTAATAGGTAGCGGTGATCTCACTAATCAATAAGTTGGAATATTGGAAGAGGGATGATTTATTTTAAGGGATAGCCTCCCTTATATACTTTTTTGCTGCTCAATTTCTTGCTAGAAAATACTTTCCGGAAGTTTCCAGAAGGTAGTAGACAACCAATCATGTCTTTGTGTACTAAAAATAGCGCAAATTCTTGGCGGATTGTTCCATGAGACATAGTAGTACCTAGCCAATCAGGTAGTGGTAACATGAAACCTCTGTGTCATGTGGTTGCCTCTTATGGTAGTGAGATGGGGGATTATGAAACCAGGATGGTCACGTGACATGGGCACTGTTGGGGTACTTGCCTTATAAGGTAACTATCTTATCTTGGCATCTCGGCAAGGAATAAGAATAGCTTGTGCAATGGGTTAATAGGGACAAATAGTTTGTCAGGTTGCATAGTAATAATCACATAGACAAAAATAGGAAATATTGCAAATTTGGGATGATAATAATATGGGCGGGGTAATCCTTTTTAGGGAAGTGAATGCATAAGAATGAGCACATCTGCCTGTGGGTGTCACTGTGACCCCACTACAACGCCTTGACCAATCACCAGGATCAGAGATTTACTGGCTCAATGGGCAAAATGGGATATTTGATGGTGAATCAGGTAGATTGTTTAGTAGTCAATGAGCCAATTGGGGGCTGCCAGCTTCAGGATACTTCTGGACCAATTAACCACTGAGATACCGTCCAATTGGAGTGATGGTAACCAAAATGGTAAGTATCAGTGTAGTTTATAGTGATACACATTTATTTCCATTTACATTAAAGAAACATATCCAAATACCGGATTTTACCTGCCATAATAGCGGTATCCAATTGCGCACGTGATGCAAACATTACAAGTTGGCGCAGTCATCCGTGCCAACCTCATTGTGTCAGATTGTGCCATAGTGTGCAAGATTGTCCCACATAGTGCAAAATTGTCCAAGAACAATTCTGCCTACTGGTAGCTATAATATTGCGCCCAATTGTTCTTTACAACCGTGGATTGCACCACACACCCTGGCACAGTACAATGGAACAAGTCTTATGTATTAAATCCAGGCAAGCAACATGAGGGCAATATGCAGTAGGGCTTCCATTAACAACTTGGTAGAGTGTTTCATCCTGTACCACAAATTTGCTGGCTTCATCCTGGATAATCTTCTTGATCTCCTCATCCACCTCATTAGGAATGGCTTGGTCCTCCAAGTCCTTTGGTAATAGGCTAGGCCAATCTGATTCATGCACCAAGTAGAGTTGTGCAGCTTGTTCTAATCTTGATAAGGAATCAGCAACCATGTTGTTTTTCCAGGGCAGTAGACAATCTCCATGTTGAATTGCTGAATATATTCATTCCATCTTATCATTCTTCTAGAGAGTACCTTATGAGTCAATATATACTTAAGGGAGGCATGATCAGTCTACACAGTGCATTTGACTCCTTCAATATAGCAACTCCATGTCTTCAAGCAGTGTATTATAGCAAGCATCTCCTTCTCAGGTACTGGATAGTTTTGTTCTGCTGAGTTCAGTTTCTTGTATTCAAAGGCAACTGGGTAGTCCTTTCCCTTGTGTTCTTGGCTCAACACTCCACCAATTACATAATCTGAAGCATCTGTGCACAGAGTAAACTCTTTTCTGAATTCAGGTATTCTTAAACTTGGCAGCCTAACAAGCTCATTCTTGAGCATCTGGAAGGCAGTGTCACAAGCTATGGCCCACTTGTAGGTATTGTCTTTCTTCAGGATATCAGTTAAACAGGCTGCAATACTTGCAAAGAACTTGACAAATCTCCAGTAAGTGGAAACCATTCAAAGGAATGATCTGAGTTCTGATATGCTATGGGACTGCTTCAGATTCTTGATAACTTCAACCTTCTTAGGATCTAAGGTCACTCCTGTGCTAGTCACTATGAGTTCCAGATATTCAAAGTGTTCCCTGCAGAATTCACACTTGGCTGGCTTGCTGTATGGTTTGTACTCTCTTAGCTTCTTCAAGACCTTTTCAATGTGCACCATGTGATCCTCTTCTGTCTTGCTGTATATCAATATGTCATCTAGGTAGATTATCATCAACTTGTCTAAGTACTCCTGGAAGACTGTCTTCATCAGGGTCATGAATGTTGCAGGGGCATTGGTGAGGCCAAAATGCATAACTAAGTACTTGTAATGTCCATATCTTGTCCTGAATGCTGCCTTAGGGATGTCTTCTGGCTTCACCCTAATCTGGTTGTATCCTGACATGAGGTTAATCTTGCTGAATATAGTGGCTTGGTTGAGTTGGTCTAAAAGCTCATCAATCCAAGGTATGGGGTACTTATTTTTCACAGTAACTGAGTCAAGGGCTCTGCAGTCAATGCCCATTCTAAGTGCTCCCTCCTTCCTCTTCACAAAAAGTACTGGTGCTCCCCAAGGTGACTTGCTGGGTCTGATATATCCTTACACCAATAACTGATCTATTTGTCTCTTCATCTCTTCCAATTGCAAAGGACTTTTTCTGTAAGGTATCTCACTAACTGGAGGGCTATCTCCTGTGTCAATGGCATGATCTACATCTCTGACCCATGGTAGGCTTACAAGCTCATCTGGAAATATATCTGAATATTCCTTCAAAAGAGTCTGGACCTTCTGGGGTACTGAAGTAGAGGAATCCTCCAGTAATACTGCCATAAGGAACATTAGGGTGCCTTTGCTAAGTGCTCTACAGAACTGTGTCTTGCTAAGCTCACTTCACACAAACTGCAATTGACCAAGCTGAAATCCAGTCTGGCAGGTAATAGCTCATAGGTCTTGTTGTCCTTCTGAACCTGAGTAGCATGGGCTCTCCAGTTGATTGATGGATTACAACAAAATAGCCAGGTTTTCCAAGTACAAGGTCAAACTTGCAGTTCTCAAATATATAGGCCTGTAGGTCTTCTTCATAGTCATTGATCTTCATCCCTGCTGGCTGAGTAAAATGATTGATTATATCAGAATGTTGTAAGAGTCTTGGAGATATTGGAAGCGATATGGAGGACAAGTAGATTATGTGGTTTTTCACTTAATGATTTATTGAATGTAAAAGTAGTATTTATACTTTTACATGGTCTTGGCATAACAAAAAAGTAGAATAGCTTAAGGAAGGTCCCAGGAACATGTGTGCAACGTTTGGGGCTGTTTGGACAACTTTGAAAATTTTCATGTTCTAGGTACCTGGTATTTTGGTGAAAATATTCTAAGTAAATCCCAACAAGGAATCTGGTTAGTATTCTCTAGGATTTGAAGGTAATGCTCTAAATGACTAAGTTAGTTGAATATTTAGGTGCATTTACAGCTTTTGACAACACTTCCACTCAGCTAAATGTTCATACTGACTAGTCCTAATTTTCACCTAAGATATTCAAACTTGTCTCTAGCTAATTGCTTAGTAAATATGTCAGCAATCATTTTGTCTGAAGGACAGTAAACTAAGCTGACTAAGTTACTCTCTTTAGCTTCAAGTATGAAGTGATATCTAATATCTATGTGCTTAGTTCTAGCATGAAAAGTTGGATTTCTACCTAATTGTATGTATCCTTGATTATCTTGATACAAAGTAACAGGCATTTTTTGACATAGGCCTAAGTCTATAAAATGATTTCTTAGCCACAATGCTTTTTTTGTAGCTTCACAGGCTGCCATTTACTCTGCTGCTGTGGCAGAAAGTGCTATGGTTGGTTGCTTTCTTGAGTTCCATGAAATTGCTCCTTGACAGTAAAGAAAGGTGTATCCTGTGGTGGATCTTCTGTCTTCCAAATTTTGTTCCCAATCAGCATCAGAGTATCCCACAAGGTCCTGTTCTGAAACCTTATAAGTGTATCTTAAGCAGATATCCGCAGTTCCTTTTAGGTATCTAAACATCTGCTTAACTGCTGCAATATGATCAGATCCATAGTTCAGATTATGTTGGCTCACAACTCCCACTGATATGAGATATCTGGATATGTTCCAAGCATGATATACATCAGACTGCCAACCATGGATTGATAAGGAAAGTCAGGGCTTTCAGAAGGCACCAAGCTCTCTTGATTTGGGTTGAGTTTTGACCTAGTTAAGGTTTGTCTGCATTGGGGTAGCAGCCATTTACAGTCTTTGATTTGGTACTCTTTAGTATATCTTGAGTAAACTTGGATTGGCTTAGGGTAATAGCCTGGGTATTTCTGTCTATGGAGAACTTAATCCCTAAGTAGTAACTGAGTTATCCTAGATTGGACATGTTGAGCTCCTTAGATAGGCTGGATTTAGTCTCTTCCAATGTTTCTAGGTTATTGGTGGCCATAATAAGATCATCCACATATAGAGCTAATGGAACTGGATTTGCTCTATCTGGCTTATAGTATATACTATAGTCAGCATTACTCCTCTTGACACTGGAAGATTCCAAATAAGAATCAATCTTGCAATTCCAGGCTCTTGGGTATTGCTTAAAACCATATAGAGACTTTTTATGCTTTCAGACCAAATGGGGGTTATCCTGGTCAATAAAGCCATCAGGCTGGTCCATATTCACGTCCTCATCAAGTTCTCCATTCAAAAATGCAGTTTTTACATTCATTCAATGAATAAAAACTTATATTTGGCTGCAATAGCAAATATTAATCTGATAGAATTAAACTTGGCTACCAGTGCAAAGGTCTCAGTATAGTGTAGTCCTTTTGCTTGAGAGTATCTTTTGGCCACAAGTCTTACTTTGTATCTTTCAATTGTACCATCAGCCTTGTACTTTGTCTTGAAGGCACATCAGCATCTAGTTGATTTTTGGATGCTTGGTAACTTGACTAAGTCTCAAGTTTGATTTTCCATCAGGGCGTGATATTTCTCAGTCATTGCAGATCTCCAAAACTTTGTCTGAGGGCTATTTAGGACCTCTTTTACAGTCTGGGGCTCATTAATATGGACTGAATAGGCATAGTCTAAATTTGAACCCTCATTGATGTAGTAAATTGGGTTATTTCTTGTCCAATTGGATCTCTGGGCATTGATACTGGAATGATCACTTCTGGGATATTCCTAGGCTCCAATTCAGGCTGAACCACAGTTGTAGAGTCCTCTGGAGGGGAAAAATTCTCATTGTTTTGCTCTGAATCAATCCTGACAACTGGTGGACTTGATATCAGATTTTTGTCATCATCTGATGTCATTTGTTGTGAAAATTTTGAATTTTCATCAAACAACACAGCACTGGACTTGATTAGCTTCTTTGCTCTGGTATTTTAGAGTCTGTATGCTTTACTCTCATTGCAGTAACCCAAAAGTATGCATTTTACACTTTTTGGCTCAAATTTGGCCAATATCTAGGCAGTTTCTTGACATATGCTGTACACCCAAATAT